>PVJH01040767.1:0-15450 GCA_004026705.1 Nesogale talazaci
CCTGTGGACTCGACTTTGAAAATGTACTTTTAAAATGTTATCCTGTCTCATGAGAACGCGTTTCCATTGCTGGAAGAAATACAGGTGAGGAGTGAATTTGGTGGGAATTATCTTTGGCTATGCACTTAATCATCAAAACCCAAAGAAATCTCAATTTTTCCTTTTCATTCAGAAATGTGGGGTCAAATTCATCACTAAGCGAGTTCCTTTTTTTATTTGAGGAAATAATAGTTGACACATTTTTAAACAATTCCATTTGCACACGATTAATATATAATACAATTTGAAAGTACAATGGTATCAAGAAGACTAATACTATCATTACTGATATCAATTTTACAACATGTTCTAACATCCTCTCCTATACTTCCAAGGACCCATTAATCTAGGTCCTATCTCTGTAGATTTATCTATCCTGAATTTCATATCAAGGAAATGTAAAAAATAGGATAACAGAAAAGCAAAACAATTATAGAGAAAAACTTACTTAAAAAGAAAGTTGAAAATATTAAGCACTAACAAAAACTTAAAATGGGTGAAAAGGAAAATAAATAATATAGGGTTATATTCTGATGGAATTATGTTTGAAATAATTCACATGCCACTGTTCTCTTCATGATAACAGGGCTATTCTTATCCCTGGTCTACAGTCAGAGGGGATACACCAGAGGTTTGATACTCATGTTGTTATCTTTTGCTTTTTGAAAACTGAAACTACTTTTTAATGGGTCAAAATGGAGACCTCATGATACGCCATTTTAACCCAACTACACTTACCATCGATGAATTTACAAGACTTTCTGTCTTCCAGCAAGGCTGGATAATGGTTACAGGAGACTGAGCAGAGACTTATTTAATCTATGTCTGCACACTACACATAGATTCGGTGTCTTTACTGTCTTCAATAGCATTCTGCAAACCAAGGGTTCACAATTTAATCTCTGATTCCATTCTCGCCTTAGACTTGGGTATCATTTTCGACATACTTAGTATCACACAAGCTGGGGTAATTCTACCTTATGGCCTTAGTTAAGCCTCCTTTAGATGATTGATGGTTTGAAGACCAACTTTCAAGAGCACAGGTGCTGTTCTTCCTCATCATGGGGCGCCATCTATTTTTTTGGACACAATTTGCTATGGCACACACATCTTAAGTGATCTCTTTCATGAGGTAAGCATCAAGCAGGACATAGTCATAAGAACAAACTGTTCTTAGATAGGGTGCTAGAATTGAGTGAGAATACACTCAAACATCCATGGTCTATATGTGTCTCTGGCTCCCCAACAAGAATTCATTGTCATTTTATGTTGGGGGAACATTATCAAGAATGGAAATAGAAAGTGGTGTTGGGTATCCCCCAAGCTGTGTCTATAACCCACATCACCATGCAGTATAGAGTCCCCTCTCAATTTGCGTGGGGGAGATAAATTTGCATGGCCCTCATCAGAAAGATCCATGTAGTTACACGTTTTTGTTAACGAACCTCACCATAGAGTCCCTGTAAGTCCCTTATCAAGGAGCACAGCATACATGAAAGTGCCCAGGTCTCTATGGCAGGGGACAGGAAATCTCCACAAGTCAATGCGCAGAAGGGTTATCTCCTTTCCCCACACCTGTAGGAAAGCACAGCAGAGCAGTTACTCTTTCCCTCAAGTCAGTTTTGGTGACTTGGGGCACGGGGAGTGATTTCACAGAGTTTTTCCTCAGCGTTTGACTCTTACATAGGTGACTCATCACCCTCGGCCAGTCCTTTGTCTTAAGAAGCACTCACCCAAGTTTAGCTCAGAGCCTGGGTCCTTGACCCCCTTGGGGTTGTGGGGTTCAAATGGCAAGTCTGTATTCAGAGCTCTTGAGCAGTGGCATTCTGGATGGCTAAGCACTCCTGGCTCTGCACACTGTCTTGCTAGAGCACAATGGGTGCAACTGGGTGCAGCTGCCTTTGAGCGTGAGGTTCACGGAGCACTAGGCCTGCTTCCTGCTGCTCCACGCCTGCTTGTAGCTGAGGCTCCCAGCTAGGCCCACTGATGACACTAATGCAGAGGGTCACTCCACTCCTGCTCCAGAGGCTGGGTTGGGCTGGGCAAGGTTGAGCCTCCACTATGAATCCTTGTGGGGCGCCCCTTCCCTGATCTTGGGAACAATTTCTCTTTCACTCTCGTTTATCTTCCATGCCTGTTGGAGCCCACAGGTTGTAGGCCTCTCTAGAGCACCAAGTCCTGATTAGGCAGAGGCTAAAAGAAGACAGAGGAGGCTGTGAACATTGTCCTAGCTAACACCCTGAGCTTGCCTAGCCTCTCAGCCTTTTCCACCTAAACAATCATTTTCTGGTTGCTGTTTGCCTCTCTCCGAGGACACCTCATGGTCCCCATGTGCTGCCGAGAGGAAAGCACAAGTGAGTCCACTGACACATTTAAGATGCCACCAAAAGAGTCGACTCTAAACCATCTTCCCTGGAAACAGGAAGGCAGCAGTACTTTTCAGGAATAGTCTGGCGGTGCTACCATCTTCACAAACATTGTCCTAATATGTAACCAGTGTCCTGAACCCAGATGGATCATCAATGTTTGGCAGTGTAGTGGTTAGGAGATAGGCTGCTAACCCCAAGGTCAGCAGTTTGAAAACACCAGCTGCTCTGCTGGAGAAAGTTGAGACTGTCCATTCCCACATCACCACAGTGTCAGAACGCACCAAGGGTAGTGCCACCCTGTCCTAGAGGGTCCCAATGGGGCCGAGTTGATGTGATGGCTGTGAGAGTTTCCTACCAAAGTAGCCCACCATTTTGAAATCCCAGTTCTGAACTCCAATGGTGTTTTTTGTCTGTGTGCTGATTTCTTGTTCAACCTCTGTTCAGCATTGTCCTGACTACTAGACTCATTGGCTTGAGTATGAATGCTGCTTCCAGGTGTCCATGGAAAGCTCATGTAAAACAGATTGTCATGCTGACATCTGGTTTCTATAGCAACTGGAGCATGATATTTAAAGACATTATGTAGAAACAGCTGGCAGCAGTGTTATGGTTGTGGAAGGGAGGCACACCTGAATCTAAAACAGGTCTGTCATCAACATGGCTGTGTGTGTGTGTGGTTTGTGTTTCGTGCGTGCTTGTGCATGGTTTGTGTTTGTGTGTGTGTCATTGCCTGTGGTGTGTGTGTGTGTGTGTGTGTGTGTATTTGCGCATGCGCGCACCCGTTTATATAACGGTGTACTTGGGAGAATCAGCAATTTTATTGTGGAAGCTGGTTCCATCTGTCCCTGATGCTTGAGAGACTGACTGTCAGCTCCCCCGCGGGAGGGCTGGAAGCAGTAGAGTCACCAGCCAGTTATTCCTTCCCATCCCTGCTTCCTGTATCCAAAAGTAGCCGAACACCTGTGCCAGGCCAACTTGGATCATTTCAATCAGATTCTCTTGATGGACACAGAGCAGAAAGTGGAAGAGTCAAAAGGAGGCCAAATCTTTCCGCTTTCTTTCTGAACTCTGCGGTGCTATTCATGCTTTCAGAAATGCTTGGGCTAGTTTTCATTTTCATGCGACGCATTAAAGATTCCTCTGGCAAAATGGGTATTGTGTTTGAGAAAAATTCAGTGTGATTTCCGTGGAGACCTAAAGCACCCCCTAATTGCACAATTACGTCTTCAATACGGCAGGAAATGAGGGTCCACCTTTTCTTTTCATTACATAGATGGCAAAATGTACCTTCCTCTGGTGTCAGCCAGCTGCTCAAATAGCCAAAGCACTTTTATGACAGAGGAGTGCCACGGACTGTCCTGTCATCTTAATATATAATCCGTCTTTCTTTTTACTTTCAGTGACAACTCCGTGTGGCCTTAAAATCTCAAAGGTCATCCAGTGTGATATCTTGGAATTATCTGGGGTGGGGTGGGGGCTGGGAGGTGGGGAAGTGGTTGGGGGAATGTGGCAAAAATGAATTTCTGGTTATCGGTCTTGCTCTTGTACTGGATCATTTTAAGTGATTTCTGCTCTCGGAGAGAACAGCATGTCTGTTTCTCTCCAGCCCTTTTCAAGTATATATGTTAATCAACAACCCGGTGACAGGATGATGGGAACGTGCCTTCTGAGCTAATATCTATACACCACGCGCATCTCAGGGAAATTTGTAGAAAACAGAATGAAGGAAGATGGTTTTTTTTTTTCTAGAAACCGTTTGAAGTCCAGTCATGTTAGTGATTGCTCTCCGTATGATATCTAGAAGACATATTTTGATTAGGGATTTTAGCTGCAGCCTAAGGACAATAGTGAAAATTAATTACCATTCTATTAGCTAGAAATATGGATGTTACATCTGGGCATTTTATTTCTGTTAACACTTTTATTAACCCTTCATCCACTTGTCATACTGTTCAGTCATTCAATCATGTCATGACAAGTGACACGATGAACCCCACATTCAATACTAGAACATTTTATTTTTTTTCCTGTATTCACAGTTACTCGTGTGATTTTTTTCTAACTGTGAGATATATAGAGAGGGCAACGTGTCCTCCAATCCCACACCGTCTACATGTATATGTCAGTGCCTCTGATCACATATACACTTCATGTTGTACAACCGTTATTCATATCCTCTTCCAAAGTCTTCCACCACCATTCATATAAACTCCATGCCCCCTAAACACCAACTCCTCCTTCTTCACCCAGGGCAACCACGAGTCAAGTGTGGTTTATTTATGTATGTTGCATTTATTGTTTCTTGATATAGCATTCATTTATAACACACTGCCCTGTTTAAATCACTGTTAAAAAGAGTTTTCGATACATCATCACGATCAGTTCTAGGGCCCCCTCCCCACGCCCACATTCCCTGTGGTGATCGCCCACAATCCACCTCAGACACCCTACCCCTCCATGCACTTTCCTCATGGACCACTGCATCAGTTCTTGGGCATTTTGTTTCTGGATGATCCTTAGAAAACTATGAAACTATAGAGTATGAATATTAGCTTTATTGTGTATTTGAACATTACTGTACCAGGTGCTAGATGTGCACCAGGTCGAATTGAGCTAGTTGTATGATTCTGAAACTACAAATCTCCGAGAATTGGGGAATGGACACTGTTCTGTATCTTGTGCTAGTGGTATAAGTAAATACCGAGCTGGTGGTGGTCGAGGATGTCCATGGGGAGAGCATAGAGGGGATGGAGAGTGAAAGTCTAACGCATCTTGAAAATTGAGTGAACTCCCTGAAGTTTTTTCACACCTATGATAATGAGGAAATGTTGAGAGTGGGCCAAGCAGGTGGTGTGACAAGTCCCTTTGATTCATGCCCAATGAAGCAAGTTTCCTATCATTTGTCTGTATCAAGCATGCATTGTTTTCTTACCAGAAGCAAAGAATCAAAACTTACTTTTGAGTGCATTTCGAACATATACTGTCCATGTGATTCACACTTTCTAAGGGAGACACACCTGAGCACTGAGGGATATTGAAATGTCCTGGGGTATTGTTTATGATAATAAAAGTTTGTGGGGTGGGGAATTTAGCCCTAAAAATGAGACCCTCATAAGAATAAGTACCCGGAAATGCATGCAAACCTTTTTAATGAGCATTTGATCTCTAATTTTTCATGTAACGTGTGAATTTCTGTGGTCTGGCACAAGAGAGCTTGAGTTATCATAGCCCATCTTTTTCTGTGCCTCACCACCACACTCGGCTGAAAACAAGCACATACTCTCACACAGCAACTCTGGAATGGTCCACTTACTGGAGAGCTCTCCTCATGACCTCTCGTCATGAGCGTGTGTGCTCAAGGACATGCACGCACACACACACACGCACACACACATTGTGTATTTATGTGAAAATGGGATTTTTCTTCGGTTGCTGCCCCTCCACCTACTCACTGATTTCCATGGGTCCAGTTCCCTTCCCCTCGTGTTCTGTGGCCTAGTAGCTCACGCTCTACTCATATGTCGTCACAGAATAGAGTGGGAGATGGCACTAAAGCTAACTTTACTCGGTGCGTTCAGAGCTCAGGTTCCATTTGTATGTCTTTATAAGCTTGAGTGAGAAACAGTATGAGCATTAATTCTACCCTGTGGACTAACAACTCAGCCTCCACTTGTATGTCTCCAATAAGAGAGTGAGAAAACAATTGTTAGCATTAATTCCATGTGCTTGTGATACAGTATGGCATATGAAACATGAGCATATAATGTACCTGGCCTGAGGCATGTGACTGACTGGGTTTGTCCATAACCGGCTCTGGAATTTGAGTCTGTGTCTCAAAGGAGAATGGAACTTGTGAACGTCCTTCAATGTTTCCTCCCTAAACCGCAATGTGGGAAAAAACAAGCCTCTACTCAAAGTCCTCTTCATTAGGGAACATTGGGTACTGCTGCTAATATTTCCTTCCTTCATTCCCTGCATTGTGTGAGTCAAAGTGACCGAGATTATTATTCATGCTTTGCCTCTCAGGGCGATGCATCTGTACCTCCTGTTTCCATGAAAGGAAATGTCAAGGAGAGCATTCTGATGGCCTTCTAGTTTCTATGACAACTGGTACGTGCTGTTCTGTCCCTGTGCAAGAACTATTTAACAAAGATATTTACCGGTGGGGAGGATGAATTAAACACAAACAAATGACGCATTCTAGGTGCTTAACATCCCTTTGAGTTTGTGCGTGTATGTGATTTTTTTCAAAAATGAGGTATTTAATTGGGGAGTAGAAGCTATAAATCCTCCTGCTTTATTGAAGAGACTTTTTCATTGAATTGTCACAAGGTTTCCTTTCCTGGGTGACTGAATTACATATTTCTCCTTCTGAACTAGCTGTCATGTCTTCTCTTAGGGAACAGGGGTCTGAGGTTTAGAAAGCAGAGGTCTTCAAACCTTTCTCATCTTGCACCTCTGTATTTAAGAGATTTCTGCAAGTACTATTCAAGATATAACTCTACTCCTTTTATGTCTCCTTCACGTCATACAATCTTGAGGTGTACATTGTGGTAGACAAAATTCAGAATTAGCAAATGAGGAGATAAAATGAATGGGATTGAAATTTCAAAGTTACTCTGTGTCCATGGGGGCATAATGTTGTGACCCATGTGTTGTTATTATATTTGATAGTTCTATTTATATATTTTAAGATCAGTTTTTTTGGAGGGTTACAGAACTTATATCAATCTGTACATCAACTTTTTCAAGGATATTTCTATCATAATTTCTTAAACATTTTCTTTATTTTTACTTTTGGGGGTTAAATGTGTTAGTTTCTGGTCATCAACTTGTTATTCAATAGTTTGGAATACTTAACAAAGTGTGCAATAATTTATCCTTCACCCATTCCTTGATTTTTTAGTTGTCCTTTTTCTGGAGGGCTAGCTTCCACTTCACTCAAGTTAGTACCCATTGCATTGCAGACCCTTGGCTTATCTTCCTTCCCTTAGTCCCCTTGCCCTGACAATCGTCAAAGTGCTACTTTGGGTGGGAGGTCTTTCACTTGTTTGAAATGATGGCTGGACATGTGTCCCTTAGTGAAGATGTTTCTTCATTCATATATAGAGTACTGAGAAGGAATGCCGTAGAGTGACATTAGAGCTTCCAATCCCACCCATTCTATCTCTTCATTTGCTGACTTTGACTCTTGTCTACCACAATTTACACCTCAAGATTGTCTGACATGAAGTAGACATAAAGTGAGTAAAGTTGCATCTTGAAGAGCACGTACAAAAATCTCTTAAACACAGAGGTTTAAAATGAGAAATTTTTGAATATCTGCTCTCAAGACCTCAGAACCCTGGGCCCACACACCATAGGTGTCAGCTTAGGATATAGAATCACAGAAGCAGGGATATGTTATTCAATTGCCTCAGGCTAGGCGTCTTTATAATGGTTCAATGAAACATCTTCAATAAAACAGGAGGATTTACAGCCTTTACTCCAGGAGTGCTCATAATTTTTCAGCATGGGAGCTTCTTATAAAATGATCAAGTCAAAATGATCTACCAATCACAAAAATGCTACACTTAAATTTCATTCATTACATTTATTCATAAATGTATTGAAAATTATTTATATATACAACGTATATTTATGTGCCTTGCATAACTGCATGAGTCCATATTACACAGCACAATACAATTAGCTATTAGGCATTCCCATCCTCTTTTTGGTCATTACCTGAATTTACTCTGATGACTTGTACTGAATGGAATGAGCCAACGGTGCATAGCCCGAACAGTAGCTTCTAACAGCCAGCCTCCAGCACACTTCCAAATGATCATCAGTCATGGTGAAACAGTACTTGGACTTAATGATCTTTTAGTGGGAAAAGGCTGACTCACATAAATAAATAGAGCCGAATCATGTAGTGAAGGAGGTAGCACACTTTCTCATGTTAGGGTACTTTCATTCTGTGAGTTAGTTCCAGAACTGTTTGTGAGCTCTGGACCTAAGCTGAAAGTTGCCTTGTAGTGTCAAAATTTCTCATTCTATATGAAACTGATGTTTTTTTTGCCTTCTTACCTGGTTCATTTCCCACACTCATTTTAATACCCTTTCTTACATTTAAGGGGAAAAAAACAAGGGAAAAAATGGCATTAACTTAGCTTGACAGTTGTGTTGCACTTAGCACAGTTGTGTGGGCATTTATTTGATATGTAAGATTGCACCTGATTGGCTGCATGGTATTTTAATTAATTGATGGGAATGATGATAGGCTTACATTTATTATTTAATGCAACGAAATATACTCACACTACATTCACGATCAAGTCATGGATCGTGATTACTGTACTGAATATGCCTGCTCTACTCCCCAACTAAATACCTCATTTTCGAAAAAATCACATACACGCACAAACTCAAAGGGATGTTAAGCACCTAGAATGCGTCATTTGTTTGTGTTTAATTCATCCTCCCCACCGGTAAATATCTTTGTTAAATAGTTCTTGCACAGGGACAGAACAGCACGTACCAGTTGTCATAGAAACTAGAAGGCCATCAGAATGCTCTCCTTGACATTTCCTTTCATGGAAACAGGAGGTACAGATGCATCGCCCTGAGAGGCAAAGCATGAATAATAATCTCGGTCACTTTGACTCACACAATGCAGGGAATGAAGGAAGGAAATATTAGCAGCAGTACCCAATGTTCCCTAATGAAGAGGACTTTGAGTAGAGGCTTGTTTTTTCCCACATTGCGGTTTAAGGAGGAAGCATTGAAGGACGTTCACAAGTTCCATTCTCCTTTGAGACACAGACTCAAATTCCAGAGCCGGTTATGGACAAACCCAGTCAGTCACATGCCTCAGGCCAGGTACATTATATGCACACGTTTCATATGCCATACTGTATCACAAGCACATGGAATTAATGCTAACAATTGTTTTCTCACTCTCTTATTGGAGACATACAAGTGGAGGCTGAGTTGTTAGTCCACAGGGTAGAATTAATGCTCATACTGTTTCTCACTCAAGCTTATAAAGACATACAAATGGAACCTGAGCTCTGAACGCACCGAGTAAAGTTAGCTTTAGTGCCATCTCCCACTCTATTCTGTGACGACATATGAGTAGAGCGTGAGCTACTAGGCCACAGAACACGAGGGCAAGGGAACTGGACCCATGGAAATCAGTGAGTAGGTGGAGGGGCAGCAACCGAAGAAAAATCCCATTTTCACATAAATACACAATGTGTGTGTGCGTGTGTGTGTGTGTGCGTGCATGTCCTTGAGCACACACGCTCATGACGAGAGGTCATGAGGAGAGCTCTCCAGTAAGTGGACCATTCCAGAGTTGCTGTGTGAGAGTATGTGCTTGTTTTCAGCCGAGTGTGGTGGTGAGGCACAGAAAAAGATGGGCTATGATAACTCAAGTTCTCTTGTGCCTGACCACAGAAATTCACACGTTACATGAAAAATTAGAGATCAAATGCTCATTAAAAAGGTTTGCATGCATTTCCGGGTACTTATTCTTATGAGGGTCTCATTTTTAGGGCTAAATTCCCCACCCCACAAACTTTTATTATCATAAACAATACCCCAGGACATTTCAATATCCCTCAGTGCTCAGGTGTGTCTCCCTTAGAAAGTGTGAATCACATGGACAGTATATGTTCGAAATGCACTCAAAAGTAAGTTTTGATTCTTTGCTTCTGGTAAGAAAACAATGCATGCTTGATACAGACAAATGATAGGAAACTTGCTTCATTGGGCATGAATCAAAGGGACTTGTCACACCACCTGCTTGGCCCACTCTCAACATTTCCTCATTATCATAGGTGTGAAAAAACTTCAGGGAGTTCACTCAATTTTCAAGATGCGTTAGACTTTCACTCTCCATCCCCTCTATGCTCTCCCCATGGACATCCTCGACCACCACCAGCTCGGTATTTACTTATACCACTAGCACAAGATACAGAACAGTGTCCATTCCCCAATTCTCGGAGATTTGTAGTTTCAGAATCATACAACTAGCTCAATTCGACCTGGTGCACATCTAGCACCTGGTACAGTAATGTTCAAATACACAATAAAGCTAATATTCATACTCTATAGTTTCATAGTTTTCTAAGGATCATCCAGAAACAAAATGCCCAAGAACTGATGCAGTGGTCCATGAGGAAAGTGCATGGAGGGGTAGGGTGTCTGAGGTGGATTGTGGGCGATCACCACAGGGAATGTGGGCGTGGGGAGGGGGCCCTAGAACTGATCGTGATGATGTATCGAAAACTCTTTTTAACAGTGATTTAAACAGGGCAGTGTGTTATAAATGAATGCTATATCAAGAAACAATAAATGCAACATACATAAATAAACCACACTTGACTCGTGGTTGCCCTGGGTGAAGAAGGAGGAGTTGGTGTTTAGGGGGCATGGAGTTTATATGAATGGTGGTGGAAGACTTTGGAAGAGGATATGAATAACGGTTGTACAACATGAAGTGTATATGTGATCAGAGGCACTGACATATACATGTAGACGGTGTGGGATTGGAGGACACGTTGCCCTCTCTATATATCTCACAGTTAGAAAAAAATCACACGAGTAACTGTGAATACAGGAAAAAAAATAAAATGTTCTAGTATTGAATGTGGGGTTCATCGTGTCACTTGTCATGACATGATTGAATGACTGAACAGTATGACAAGTGGATGAAGGGTTAATAAAAGTGTTAACAGAAATAAAATGCCCAGATGTAACATCCATATTTCTAGCTAATAGAATGGTAATTAATTTTCACTATTGTCCTTAGGCTGCAGCTAAAATCCCTAATCAAAATATGTCTTCTAGATATCATACGGAGAGCAATCACTAACATGACTGGACTTCAAACGGTTTCTAGAAAAAAAAAAACCATCTTCCTTCATTCTGTTTTCTACAAATTTCCCTGAGATGCGCGTGGTGTATAGATATTAGCTCAGAAGGCACGTTCCCATCATCCTGTCACCGGGTTGTTGATTAACATATATACTTGAAAAGGGCTGGAGAGAAACAGACATGCTGTTCTCTCCGAGAGCAGAAATCACTTAAAATGATCCAGTACAAGAGCAAGACCGATAACCAGAAATTCATTTTTGCCACATTCCCCCAACCACTTCCCCACCTCCCAGCCCCCACCCCACCCCAGATAATTCCAAGATATCACACTGGATGACCTTTGAGATTTTAAGGCCACACGGAGTTGTCACTGAAAGTAAAAAGAAAGACGGATTATATATTAAGATGACAGGACAGTCCGTGGCACTCCTCTGTCATAAAAGTGCTTTGGCTATTTGAGCAGCTGGCTGACACCAGAGGAAGGTACATTTTGCCATCTATGTAATGAAAAGAAAAGGTGGACCCTCATTTCCTGCCGTATTGAAGACGTAATTGTGCAATTAGGGGGTGCTTTAGGTCTCCACGGAAATCACACTGAATTTTTCTCAAACACAATACCCATTTTGCCAGAGGAATCTTTAATGCGTCGCATGAAAATGAAAACTAGCCCAAGCATTTCTGAAAGCATGAATAGCACCGCAGAGTTCAGAAAGAAAGCGGAAAGATTTGGCCTCCTTTTGACTCTTCCACTTTCTGCTCTGTGTCCATCAAGAGAATCTGATTGAAATGATCCAAGTTGGCCTGGCACAGGTGTTCGGCTACTTTTGGATACAGGAAGCAGGGATGGGAAGGAATAACTGGCTGGTGACTCTACTGCTTCCAGCCCTCCCGCGGGGGAGCTGACAGTCAGTCTCTCAAGCATCAGGGACAGATGGAACCAGCTTCCACAATAAAATTGCTGATTCTCCCAAGTACACCGTTATATAAACGGGTGCGCGCATGCGCAAATACACACACACACACACACACACACACCACAGGCAATGACACACACACAAACACAAACCATGCACAAGCACGCACGAAACACAAACCACACACACACACAGCCATGTTGATGACAGACCTGTTTTAGATTCAGGTGTGCCTCCCTTCCACAACCATAACACTGCTGCCAGCTGTTTCTACATAATGTCTTTAAATATCATGCTCCAGTTGCTATAGAAACCAGATGTCAGCATGACAATCTGTTTTACATGAGCTTTCCATGGACACCTGGAAGCAGCATTCATACTCAAGCCAATGAGTCTAGTAGTCAGGACAATGCTGAACAGAGGTTGAACAAGAAATCAGCACACAGACAAAAAACACCATTGGAGTTCAGAACTGGGATTTCAAAATGGTGGGCTACTTTGGTAGGAAACTCTCACAGCCATCACATCAACTCGGCCCCATTGGGACCCTCTAGGACAGGGTGGCACTACCCTTGGTGCGTTCTGACACTGTGGTGATGTGGGAATGGACAGTCTCAACTTTCTCCAGCAGAGCAGCTGGTGTTTTCAAACTGCTGACCTTGGGGTTAGCAGCCTATCTCCTAACCACTACACTGCCAAACATTGATGATCCATCTGGGTTCAGGACACTGGTTACATATTAGGACAATGTTTGTGAAGATGGTAGCACCGCCAGACTATTCCTGAAAAGTACTGCTGCCTTCCTGTTTCCAGGGAAGATGGTTTAGAGTCGACTCTTTTGGTGGCATCTTAAATGTGTCAGTGGACTCACTTGTGCTTTCCTCTCGGCAGCACATGGGGACCATGAGGTGTCCTCGGAGAGAGGCAAACAGCAACCAGAAAATGATTGTTTAGGTGGAAAAGGCTGAGAGGCTAGGCAAGCTCAGGGTGTTAGCTAGGACAATGTTCACAGCCTCCTCTGTCTTCTTTTAGCCTCTGCCTAATCAGGACTTGGTGCTCTAGAGAGGCCTACAACCTGTGGGCTCCAACAGGCATGGAAGATAAACGAGAGTGAAAGAGAAATTGTTCCCAAGATCAGGGAAGGGGCGCCCCACAAGGATTCATAGTGGAGGCTCAACCTTGCCCAGCCCAACCCAGCCTCTGGAGCAGGAGTGGAGTGACCCTCTGCATTAGTGTCATCAGTGGGCCTAGCTGGGAGCCTCAGCTACAAGCAGGCGTGGAGCAGCAGGAAGCAGGCCTAGTGCTCCGTGAACCTCACGCTCAAAGGCAGCTGCACCCAGTTGCACCCATTGTGCTCTAGCAAGACAGTGTGCAGAGCCAGGAGTGCTTAGCCATCCAGAATGCCACTGCTCAAGAGCTCTGAATACAGACTTGCCATTTGAACCCCACAACCCCAAGGGGGTCAAGGACCCAGGCTCTGAGCTAAACTTGGGTGAGTGCTTCTTAAGACAAAGGACTGGCCGAGGGTGATGAGTCACCTATGTAAGAGTCAAACGCTGAGGAAAAACTCTGTGAAATCACTCCCCGTGCCCCAAGTCACCAAAACTGACTTGAGGGAAAGAGTAACTGCTCTGCTGTGCTTTCCTACAGGTGTGGGGAAAGGAGATAACCCTTCTGCGCATTGACTTGTGGAGATTTCCTGTCCCCTGCCATAGAGACCTGGGCACTTTCATGTATGCTGTGCTCCTTGATAAGGGACTTACAGGGACTCTATGGTGAGGTTCGTTAACAAAAACGTGTAACTACATGGATCTTTCTGATGAGGGCCATGCAAATTTATCTCCCCCACGCAAATTGAGAGGGGACTCTATACTGCATGGTGATGTGGGTTATAGACACAGCTTGGGGGATACCCAACACCACTTTCTATTTCCATTCTTGATAATGTTCCCCCAACATAAAATGACAATGAATTCTTGTTGGGGAGCCAGAGACACATATAGACCATGGATGTTTGAGTGTATTCTCACTCAATTCTAGCACCCTATCTAAGAACAGTTTGTTCTTATGACTATGTCCTGCTTGATGCTTACCTCATGAAAGAGATCACTTAAGATGTGTGTGCCATAGCAAATTGTGTCCAAAAAAATAGATGGCGCCCCATGATGAGGAAGAACAGCACCTGTGCTCTTGAAAGTTGGTCTTCAAACCATCAATCATCTAAAGGAGGCTTAACTAAGGCCATAAGGTAGAATTACCCCAGCTTGTGTGATACTAAGTATGTCGAAAATGATACCCAAGTCTAAGGCGAGAATGGAATCAGAGATTAAATTGTGAACCCTTGGTTTGCAGAATGCTATTGAAGACAGTAAAGACACCGAATCTATGTGTAGTGTGCAGACATAGATTAAATAAGTCTCTGCTCAGTCTCCTGTAACCATTATCCAGCCTTGCTGGAAGACAGAAAGTCTTGTAAAGTCATCGATGGTAAGTGTAGTTGGGTTAAAATGGCGTATCATGAGGTCTCCATTTTGACCCATTTAAAAGTAGTTTCAGTTTTCAAAAAGCAAAAGATAACAACATGAGTATCAAACCTCTGGTGTATCCCCTCTGACTGTAGACCAGGGATAAGAATAGCCCTGTTATCATGAAGAGAACAGTGGCATGTGAATTATTTCAAACATAATTCCATCAGAATATAACCCTATATTATTTATTTTCCTTTTCATCCATTTTAAGTTTTTGTTAGTGCTTAATATTTTCAACTTTCTTTTTAAGTAAGTTTTTCTCTATAATTGTTTTGCTTTTCTGTTATCCTATTTTTTACATTTCCTTGATATGAAATTCAGGATAGATAAATCTACAGAGATAGGACCTAGATTAATGGGTCCTTGAAGTATAGGAGAGGATGTTAGAACATGTTGTAAAATTGATATCAGTAATGATAGTATTAATCTTCTTGATACCATTGTACTTTCAAATTGTATTATATATTAATCGTGTGCAAATGGAATTGTTTAAAAATGTGTCAACTATTATTTCCTCAAATAAAAAAAGGAACTCGCTTAGTGATGAATTTGACCCCACATTTCTGAATGAAAAGGAAAAATTGAGATTTCTTTGGGTTTTGATGATTAAGTGCATAGCCAAAGATAATTCCCACCAAATTCACTCCTCACCTGTATTTCTTCCAGCAATGGAAACGCGTTCTCATGAGACAGGATAACATTTTAAAAGTACATTTTCAAAGTCGAGTCCACAGG
>PVJH01040768.1:0-15455 GCA_004026705.1 Nesogale talazaci
ATCAAACTTTTAAGGACTTTATTATGCTGTAAAAATAATCTGCTTTGTGTCAAAAGCACTTGGTAGTTTTATATTCATCATTTATACATTTATCATATGCCTAGTTTTTTCTCCTTCACTAAGACCATGCTCAGAGAATTCAGCCATAAGAAGTATATATTGAATAACTATAATCATGCAATTGTCATTCTGTTATAGTGCTTATAATATTTTTAAGACTCTGATAGCATCCAAAATCCTGACTTTCAGACACAAAATTGTAATATATCACCATTTTATAATAAAAATTCTTGTCAGAATGTAAAATAGTATATCACTATTATTAGGAAAGCTGAAAATAATTATGGAACCCCACATTTTTTGTATGTGTGATCACTATGGGAGGCCTCAGGCAGAATTTTGCTTGCTTTCCCACAAAAACTATATAAGGCTGACTTGTGAGAAGCTGTGATGCTAGAAACTAGATTACTAGTCTATGAAATGGTATCAGGATCACCCAAAGTGAGCAAGTTTCATCAGAGCTTCCAGACTGAAAACAGACAAGGAAGAAAGACATGGTTGCCCATCTCAGAAGCTGCAGCTGTTGAGAAGCTGATGCATAGTTTCAGAACACTGTCAGATACTGAGGGCCTAGTGGATGGAATCTGGACAGGATTAGCGATAGTGTGACATGGTGGCTTCCTCAGATCCGAGGTCATTTGAAATGCAACTGATACTGAGATACTTTCTTGAAGTGGAGTCAACCATGGTAACAAATGGTGGGTAAAACTTGCAGGAATGTAACCTTCATCATCTTCATTTACTGATGTGGAACAACTCAAGACATGGAGCCAAAGCTACAAAAAACCTGCTAGTGATCAGAACTTGGAATATGCAATGCATGAATCTTGAAAATTTGTAAGAAGTCAAAAATGAAATGGAACAGAAAAATTGATATCCTGGATATTAGTAAGCTGAATCTAACTAATATTTGCCTTTTAGAATGAGAAAATCATCTGAGGTACTATGTTGGGCATGACACCATCAAGGAGAATAGCTTTGCCTTCATTGTCAAAAGGATATTGAAAAATCAATTTTGGAATACAGTGCCATCTTTGATAGAATTTTATCTGTCCATCTTCAAGGAATTACAAGCACTTCAACTATTGTTCATATTTATGCACCAACCACAAAAGCTAATGATGGAGAAATAGGAGATTTCTACCAATGTCTTCAGTGAGAAATTGATCAAACACACAGTCAAGTTGCATTGATAAGTATTGATGATTGGTATGCACAAGTTAGAAACACAGAAGAAGGAACAGTAGCTGGAAAATGTGGTATAGGTGACAGAAATGAGACTGATGGGTGCATACTAGAATTTTGTAAGACCAACAACTATTTCACAGCAATGTATTTTTCCAATAATACATGGAATTTTCCAGGTGGAATATATAAAATTCAAATTGATTACATTTGTGGAAAGAGACTGCTAAAACTGGCTATGTAAACTGAGCATCTCACAGGATTTTTGGTTTTTGCTTATTTGAAGATTCAGAGTAATTGTTTCAGGGAACATACTGATTTAGTGGACTAATACCATATTTAGTGCTTCTTTTCTATCTTTGTGCCTTATGTCTAGTGAATGAGATCTCAAAAAACTATATGATAAAACAAAGTTGGTCAAAAAGATGGAGGAAGGGAATGACATTAGTAAAAGCAACAGAGATACTGGTATAAACACAATTATGCAATAATGATAATCTATGTGTAGATGTATGGATTGATATGCAACTCAATAGGTTTGGGATTGTGAAAGAATATATACAAATTTAACAGAGAATTTTTGTGAATGGGAATTATTTTGCTACAAATATAACCATGGATGTATTTGTATATATAGGAATCAACTTACTGAAAGTTTCTTAGCTATAACCAAACACCATTATGAAATTAGTCACTGGGCCTGAGGGCTCAAAACCACAGTCTTAAAGGATAGAAAGATTAATTAGCCTAACTGGTCACAATAACAATACTCTCTATTAGATTTACTGGGTAGTAAATGAGATTTTAAGTGTGTGGTCATCTAAGACTCAATTATATCCATCACCTCATCAGAGGAAGGAAGGATGAAAATCAAAAGACATATGGAAACAATTATTCCAACTGATTCATGGACTATATGAACATCAGTCTCCTAACCCTGATACTTGAGGAATTATATCGTGCCCAATTATACCACCACCAACTCTGAAAGATGACATTGGAAAATCCTGGGTAGAGAGGAGAAAAATATGGAAAAAAATCAATATCATAAGAGAGCAGCCTTAGTGTAGGATAGAGACTGAGGACATCACCCCAAATGCAGGCCCTTAATCATGCTAATTCTGAAATTGAAATAACCCTTTATGATGAAAGGACAGCATTTACCTGATAATAAAGTTTAGAGTTTTAAGAAAGAAGGGAGAATGTTAACAGGATACACAGGGAGGATGTAGAATATATAAATGGATATATAAATATATACATACAGGGAGTCGCAATGGATGAATTGAAACAAAATGTCCATGACTTGATGAATGCAAAACTGCAGATCTGGTCTATAAACTACTGAAGTCATATTAACATTTTGAAAACAAAAAGAAAAGAAATTGATATTCACATAAGGAAGCAATGCTTTTCCAAAATTGGGGCATCTGACCCCAATATTAAGAGTCCAGGTCAATCACCTTGCCCGAAGGAATTTTACAAGAACTATAATTTGGACTTCTAATTTATTATACATCAAATAAAAGAAATTGTGGCAGAGGCAACTAGTGAGTTCTACAAATTGTTTTCATTTACCAGCCTCACTTGACTTTTCTCAATTCACTTGCAATGAAGTTGGTGACAAGATGACTGCGTGATGGACAATCCAATGTGTTAATCAAATTATCTAGAATTCTTTCAGACTGTGCCTGTACAATTGTTCAGATTTTTTTCCACATCTATATTTACACAGGTCTTCTATCTGACTTGGCATTCAAAATTGGAAAAGGCTTAAATCTTTAATTTACTAATAAGCGTGGGAGGTGTGGTAGTGGTAGTTAATTCTTGTGTGATTATAGTTTTAGGGGAAAATAAATATTTATTTTCTTAAGTCACAGATTTTAGAATTGTTTCTTTCAGTAACTATTGTTAACGTTTCAGAAAAATTCTAGATTCATTTCAGCTTTGATATAGTTTTCTTTATCCTTTTATAAGTAATGTATTATGTGATAGTGAAAAGTAAAAAAAATCTATCATTTCCCCCTCAAATGATTTATATGAAGTCATATGAAATAGGTCAATTTCAAACTAAGAAAAACTAAGTTTATAGATGACTTGTAGTACATACTTTAATACTTGATTGTTGGCTTGAAAACAAAGTAACAGAATAAGTTTTAATGTATAAGGTAGAAAGATAGATGTAGATATAGATGGGTGCAATTATTTGAAGTTATTAGTTGTATAAAGTAGAAAATCATCTGAATAGACCATTTTATAAAAGTTGTTAATACTAAAACTCTCAAAAAATTAACATTAAGAAGTGGCAATAAAGTTAATGTTTTATCATGGGGTACTATTATCCAAGACTTAATAATTCTTATACACAAACAACTCATTTTTATTGCCATTATTACAATGTATATATATTTTAAGAAATAATACAATTGCATTGAATTAATAGAGTACAGATATCACAATGGAAAATGGAGGTTTAAAGTTAAGTATCATTAAAAAATAGTTTCAAAAGATAGTTAATCAGACTAAATAATATAAGAGCACACCCAAGTAATATAATTTATTAGAATTTTGAAATTATGCTATTAAGTTATAAAGGACTATTTTCATACAATCATCTTATAATTATTACGAAAAGAGGGAGGTATTTTCTGAAAAATTTCCCCTAGTTTTTAGTATTCCTATAACAGATATATTACCCAAGGGTGGCTTCATTAAACAGAATTTTTTCCCCATAGTTTGGCAGGATACAAGTTCAACTTCATTACATTAGCTCTAGAGGAAGGCCTTAGTTCTGTCTGCTTTGCCATTTTTTAACTTCTATTCCTTGACTCTTTAGAAATCAACATGTGTTGTAAAATCTAGCTCCATCTTCGCAGCTTCTGTGCCTAATGTGCTCTCTTTCTGTATCTCAGATGTGAGTGAGTTAAAACATGCTCTATGCTTTCGTGACCATAGTGACACAACAAATAAAATCATACTCCCAAATATGATGAAATCTACAAATAATGGACTACAATTTATACAATACAGTTTTGATAGGTAGATTTAATTAATAATATTCTACTCTTTAGCCGCACAAAATCCATGTCCTTACATAAAAATATCATATTTACTCTATTTTATGTGTATAATCTTTCTGAAATGCTTTATTGTTGAGAAACTGTGCATTGAATCTTTTAATCATTTCAAAGATTCAATGTTTTATAAATATAATGAAAGTATACAAATAAACCTGTTTCAGGTAAATATAAGTGTGTTGCAAAGAAATCCATCACTTGTCTGTCATTTTCTCACACACTGCTGGCTGGATGTTGCTGTAAGGGTGGTAGCATTGCCAATTGTCACAGAAGACATACCCAAAGTGAACAGGTTTTAGCTGAGTTTCCAGACTAGGACTACAAAGGATAATTGGCTGCTCACTTCAGAAAATATAGCCATTGAAAATCTTATGTTGTAACCTCGAGACACTGTCAGACACTGAAAGCCTAATGAATACAAAGAAAATTTTAAGAGATAGTAAAGCCAGGAGAGGGACTCATCAGATTGGCAGACACTTAAAATATTACTGAAGAGTCACTGCCTTCCCAGAGTCAAGTCAGTCTGGGGGACATGATGTCGTAAGGCCTGTTGAAGTAAAATCCTGGATACCTTCATTTACTGAAGCGCACAGCTCAAGATGAGAAGAAATAGGAGTAAAAATCTACTAATTATCAGAACTTGGAATGGATGAAGTATGAATCTAGGAAAACTAGAAGTGGTCAAAGTGAAATTATATGTGTAAAGATAGATATTCTAGGCATTAGTGAACTGAAATGGACTGGCCACTGTATGTCAGAAAATCATATGGCTTACTATGTTCAGAATGACACAGTAAAGAGGAATAGCACTGTAATCTTAGTCCAAAAGTGTATTTTTAAGTCTATCTTGCTTTACAATTCCACCTGTGATAGGGTAGTTTACACCAGCCCTTAAGGCAACCCAAATAATGCAATGATCATTCATATTTATGCACCAGCTATAAAAGCTGATGATGAAAAGTAGAATAATTCTACTCATATAACCTATTGGAAATTGATCAAGAAACATTGATAATTATTGGTGATTGAAATGGAAAAATTGAAGACAAAAAGGAAGGAATGGTAGTTGGAAAATATGGTCTTGGTGATGGTAATAAAACATAATAGAAATTTTCAGACCTTGTTTATCACAGATACTTTTTTAAAGAACTCATATACTTCTCCAGATGGAGTACACAGAAATCAAATTGACAAAGGGGAAGTGACAATGGAGAAGATCAGTATCAGCAGTGAATACCATCCCAGGAACTAATTGTGGAAGAGACCATCATTGCTTATATGTAAGTTCAAGTTGAAGCAGGAGAAAAGTAAAAAACATTTACAAGAGGCAATATGGTTTTGAGTCTATTCCATCTGAATTTCAAGAACATCTCAAGAATGGATGTAGTGCATTGAGCACTAATGATAGAATGCCAGCTTAATTATAGGAGAACATCAAGTACATCATTCATGATGAAAGAAAAAGGGCATTAAAAAGACAGTAAAGCAAGAAAAGTTCAAGTGAATGTAAGAAGAGGCTTTAAAATAAGCTCTTAATCATAAAGTCGCTAAGGCAAATGGAAGAAATGAGGAAATCAAAGACTTGAACAAAACATTTCCAAGGGAAGCTCTGGAAAAAACTTATAAAGAAATATGCAAAGAACTAGACTTAGAAAATCAACAGGGGGCCTGAGCACTGGTGGCATAGTGGTTGTCTGCAGGACTGCAGCCCATTGGGCTGACAGTTCAAATCCAGCAGCAGCTCTCCAGGAGCTAGGCTGATCTTCCTACTCCCACCACGGCAGTGATGCCACAAAAAAGGAAAGAAAATCAACAGGGAAGAACGTACTCAAAATATCTTAAACTGAAAGAAAATTGAAGCCTCGAGTTACAATATTTGAAGAATCTGTAGGAAAAATATATTTAATGAAGCTGAAGTCATAAAAATAAGTAGGAAAAAGTACACAGTTACTGTACTAAAAATAATTAGTTGATATTCAACCTACTCATGAGGTAGCAAATGAGCAAGCAGTGGTGCCAAAAGGAAGAAATGCCAGGTGCACTGAAAGCATTAACCCAAACAAGGCTTCAAGAACTGATTGGTATCAATCAAAATGTTTCAATGCAGCACAAGAAGAACTCACTCACCTAGTCCAGGGAAATGAGAAGAAAATTATGTGGTCAACTAACTGGAAGAAAAACATATTTGTATCCATTCCAAAGAAAGGGGATCCAACATAATGTTCAATGTATAGAAGGATATCACTGATACCACATGTAAGTAAAATTGTGTTGAAGTTCATCGAACAAGGGTTGCAGAAGACATTGACAGAAATTTGTTAGTATTTCAGGTTTGATTCAGCAGAGTGCATGGAACAAAGGATTTCTTTACTAATGCTGGATGGAACTTGGTTCAAAGCAGAAAATACCAGAAAAATGTTTACTTGCGTTTCATGGACTATGCTAAAGCATTAGACTCTGTGGTTCATAAGAAACCATGGATAATCTTGGGAAATAATAGAAACTGCAGAATACCTAATGGTGCTGATGCATAACTTGTACACAGATCAAGATGCAGTTGTTTGGACAGAACAAATAAGTAATATATGATTTAAATAGGGAAACGTGTTTGTCACAGTTGTGTCTTCTCAACATACTTATTCGATCTGTATACTAAGCAAGTCATCAGAGAAGCTGGGTTATGTGAAGAGGAAAGTGGCATTAGGATGGGTATATCACTTATTAACAAGCTGCAATATGCAGATGACACACCTGAAAGAGAAGGATTTGAAGTACTTACTGATAAAAAACAAGGGGTATAGCCTTCAGTATAGTTTACAGCTCAATGTAAAGAGGAGCAGTTGTAATCCTTGCCATGAATAATTGCAAGTGTTAACATCGTGATAGATACAGAAATTATTGAGGGTTCTTTCCTTGGATCCACACTCAATATTCTTGTAAGCAGCAACCAAGAGATGACATGTACCTTGAGTTGGATAACTGAGCAGAACAACACCTCTTTGGAGTGTTGAAAGCAAGGAGTTTACCAAGCCATGGTATTTATCATGGCTTCATATGCATATGAAAGGTGGACGACGAACAAAAAAGACCAAAGAAAAATTGATGCATTTCAGTTATGGTGATGGTGAAGAATATCACAATTACCATTGACCACCAAAATAAGAAACAAGGCTCTCTTGGAAGAATTACGGCTAGAATGCTTCTCAGAGGATGGGATGGCCAGACTTGTAATGTACCATATACATTTGTCCAAAGAGAACAATCCCTGGAGTTGGACATCATGTTAAGAAAAACAGAGGGACAGTGAAAAAGAGGAAGATCCACAATAAAATGGATTAGCACAGTGCCTACAATGCATGGAAATCCAAGCGATGTGCTCATGGAGCCATAGAAATAATTGTGAAGCTCTTGCAGAAGAGAGCGGTGATCTCCACTGAGAATCAGGTTGCCATAGCTCAGATCTGACTTGACAGCATTTAATAGCAGCAACGACCCAGGCAACTCAAATATATATGTATAAGTTAAAATATAAATAAATATATAAATAAAATATATAAACATAAATTAGGAACAAATTGCACAGAAATACATAAATCTTCAAATAAATAGTTTCTTTAAAAAAAATATTTTCAGGAAAATAAAAAATAAGCAGATAATGTTAAACTCCTCCGGTGTTTAAAAATCTAGTTTCAGTTATTTTTATTTATTAGGCAGAGTCCAAAATTTTAATTGGTTAATTATTTGAACAAGAATAACAGGCAAAACATTTATATTGCATCTGATACAGTGAATATTTGTTATCAGATTGACTGAAAATAGAATCAAGTTCTTACATGTGCCTCTGAAATTAAAGGCAGAAAGTCAGACAATGATCTGTAAGAGAACAAAATAACAAAGCAAAACAAAGCAAAAAATCAAGAGAAACTTAATTAGTCCAAGACTTATAGTATTTTATAATGACTGATGCAATTCTGTGCATCTAAGATAAAGAAAGATTCATGCCTTGATATTTATAACTATATCCTTTCTGTTTATCATCACATTTTAATTGTCCTAGGGGAACATTCTATGTGGGTATTATTTTCTCCATCATATTTGTGCATCAAAAGATTGATGTGCCCAGTTCACAGGAAGTGCAAAGGTCCAGTCAGTTGCCTATGGTCATAAAGAGCCTGGTTTGGAAAATTCTGGGGAGAATCTAATGTGACTGAGGTTGACTGTGTCATAACAGATAGTGAGCATTACTTTCAATGCTACATGGGTGCTATTCTATCACACTGAAATGAACACAGTGAAGTATATGCCCCTACAAATGGACATATATTTTAGCACAGTTGCTGTAAACAAAATGCCTTGGGAATTTTTAACAAAGAAAGTGATACTACTTGTCTTTAAAGTTTTGTATATGATAACAATTATATTCTCTTTTAAATTTTGTTCCAGTTGGGTATAACTTCACTTGAAGTTTTGTGCCATTAACCATATACGAACTTGTCGACAATACTCTTATCCCATAACATATTCCATGATGAATAGAGAAAACCAAAATGCAGTTTCTGATTGAGCACACCTTCACATTTGCATCATGCTCTATATGATTGCTCTCGCTCGCGGTCAGGTATCAGCAGTAATCCCGTGAACTGAGAAAATGCAGCAACAAAAATAGAAAGAAGTGGGTATATTTTCCAGTATAGTTTCAAGCCACAAAACACACATGGAGTCCTCAAACTCTCCAGCCAACAAATATCTTTTTGTTATGATTCACACAGTTAAATGTCTTTGCATTGCAAAACAAACAAACAGAAAAAAAAAACAACCCTATCTCCCAAATGTATAGTTTTCTGATGTTCTCTGCTTTCAGATATCTGATAATAGCAATGATATTCTTCTTTGCATATGCTCTTAAGAATCTGCCCTGCATTTTGGTCAATTCCATGCTGATATACTGCTGTAACAACTTTTGAATCTTTTCAGCATAGTTTTACTTATGTGTGCTATTAATACTCAATTGTTAATTTCCACATTCCACATTCCACATCACTTTTCTTCAGAATAGGCAGGCATCTTTTCCAGTTGATTGGTCAGGAGCTGTTTTACAAGTTTGTTGGCATCGATGGAAGATATGTGGCTAAGAAATGCAATATGTTTTCTACTTGAGGAACTGATCTTAAACAATAAAAAGTCTTTTAAAATGTGTAATTTATAATATTTTTAATGTAATGGTTTAAGATCAAATTATAATCAATGAAACATTGGATTAATCATTGAACTGATAAGGTCAGCATATTTTTATTTCTGCTATAAATGTCTTTTTTGTAGAAAAATACATGTTAAGTGTGCTTTTGAAAGAATTGAATGAATCACAGCAATTTAATAGACTAGGGCCTGTTTTACAAGCAATTTTAGTAAAAGAAAGTAATTTCAAACTTATTTTTTATTCTTATCATAGTTACCTCAGTAATTAATGTGTGTGGGTTCTTAAGACATATCTATTGACTTGAGTTCACATAATCTTAAATTACTTATCTGAAGATTCAAAGTCAAATAGAATAATAATGAATTATGCAATCTAAATTTGCACTGTGAACTATAGGACGCTTATTGAAAGTGGAAAAAAGTTCAGATGTAATTTTTTCTTCATTCTGTTTATGTTATAGAGAAGGTAGGAACTAAAATGTCAAGGTATTTCAGCTATTCCTAGCTGACTTATCCAAAGTTACTAATCTTTTACAGAAAGGAGCTAGCAGTTGGTGTCATGAGCATAGACGAGTATTTACTTAAGTAAGCGGCACCAGAAAACTCAAAATTCCAAAAGACCGACTAATAGAGTCTTTCTTCCCCATCTCCCTGTCAAAGTTTTTCTTAAAGTTAAATGACAATCAAAAGGAGGTAAAAAGCCCGTATATTAGTGACTCAATTAAGGCATACATACATATTGGCTCGTAAATTGGCTGCAATCATAGTTTACAAAAGAACCAGGCTATATAGAGTATACATTGGCATTTATAAAAAATGTATTTCGTTATTGATGGAAATCATTTATTGACGTATTTTATCATATTTGAAAGTGTCATTGAATGCAATTGACAACATTTCTAGTGTTATATCAGCATTTTCCCTCTTCTCAATGTCGAGTGTTCCTGTCAGGTAGCATTGCAGATATAAGTCAAGAGAGAAAGTCTAGATGAAGATGCATGTGGGATCCATAAACAGAGTGAAACTTCTTTACACTTTTGTAAGCACTCGGTTTCTGTTTCAGGAAGCAGCATGCTAACTAGTTTGTGGCACAGAGTTGACTGTGTCTCTCTCAAAAGACATAAAGATATTTTGTCAACAATGAATTACTCTGTTATTTTAATCTTTCTTTGTTCCTCATGATCAGAAGTTGACAGCTTTTCAGGTTTTGTACTTTGAATTTATCAAAATTTCTAGTGGCATAAGGACAAATATTTAGTTTAATTTTTACAGGATCTATACTAAAGAAGTAGACATTCTTAATATAAATATTAAACCAGTTTGGCAGCCATATTATGGACTTTCATGGTAGTGTTTGCACTCAACTATTTTGTGAATCCCAAAGCAAGGATAAATATCTTTTTATTACAGTGAAAGCTATAAGAAAAATATAAATGTGGCATATATTTCCTTAAATGGAAAGCAAATTATCAAATGTAGTCAAGTGAAAGACAGAGAAGTGAAATGAAATATCAAGATGACACATTTTTTATACTGTAGGATCAAAAAAACTTGTTGAAAAAGCCTAATATTGCGGTCCCATCTCTCCATCACCGTGTACACTCACTGAGATTTTATTGCACAATCACTTAGCAGTTTGTTAAAAGTCAAACACAGTCAAAAGTTCAAAAAGCAGCCCAATACAGTCTTTCCTCCCCATCTTTGTGTATTTTTCTGTTAAATAAAAATCAAAAGGAGAAAAAGTCTGCATATTAGTGTGTCATAAATATATTCCTTAAATTGTATGCAATCATAGATTCCAAAGGAACGAGAACACATTGAATACACAAAGAGTATGCCAATTATCTATTGAAGTATTTTATCACAAAGTGAAGGTATCATTAATATAGACAACATTTCTAATATTAAGTTATATTTTCTCTGTTCTCCACTAAGTGAAAAATTATTCTGAAAATTAACATATGCAATTTATATAAAATAATTTTATGTTAGATAATAAAATATAGTAAAATGTGATTATCCTAAATATATGAAGTAATATAACTCATTAAATATCTCCTTTTGGGGTGAGCCCAGGTGGTGTAAGTGGTTGACTGCAGGACTGTGGCCCTTGGGCTTGGCGGTTTGAAAGCAGCGGTCCTGGGTATCTCCCACGACCACCATAGGGCAGTGATGCCACACACACACACACACACACACACAATCTCCTTTTATGACCATTTCTTTTACCAAGCAATTTGTTTTTTGTCCTATTTATCAAGGAGCATTGGTTGTTAAATCAAATTTTTAAAAATTCATTGACAATTTGTTTCTCTAGTTTCTTTCTATTATATAGAGTTAGTCAAGTTACATTCTTTGAAATATATTAGCCTCCTATATTGAAAATTCTCTGATACAATTTTCATTAGTCTTTCATTCTGAATTTCATGTTTCTTTGAGATTCTCATAGAATTGAAACAAGATTTCAGTGAGACTATATAGCCTTGACTACCTTTTTCTGTCAGATGAATTTGGTCCTAGTCTAAGCGATAAAGAGAACAGATTAAATGTTACAGATTGCTTTTCTACATTATTTGTTTTTTTCTTTAAAATATTTATCTTACTTTACACTTTCTAGACACTTATTAGATATAAACTTGGGGGGTCTATGAAAAATGTAGGATTAGGCTTATAATGAAGAGACTGTGTGCCTAAAGAATAAACTCAATGCAGATTAATCTGAAACTCAGTTTAAGAGTGCTAAGAATTTAGAAGAAGATGTAAAACAAGTGATATTGTTGATGTCAGGTAGACCTTCACTAAAAGCAGAGAATCCCAGAAGGATGTTTACTAGTGTCGCATATGCAAAGGTGTTCAATTATGTGCATCATAATAAAGATGAGAAGAATGGGAATGCCAGAATACTTATTTTGTGTTCAACAGGAACATGTGCATGGATCGAGGCAGTTGTGCGAATGGAACAAATGAATACAGCATGGTTTAAAATCTGGAAAGGTGAGTGATGGTTGTATTCTTTCACCATTTTAAAACTGAACTTTGAACACAACATCAGAGAATCTGGCTAATGTGAAGAAGGAGGCAGCAGAATTGGAGGAAGGCTTATTAATAGTCTTTATGCAGTGACAGAACTATGCTTGCTGAAAGTGAGAAAGACTTGAAGCATTTGCTGACAGAGATCAAGAATTGCAGCCTTTAGAATGGATTATAACTCAGTGTAAAGAATATCAAAATCCTCCCAACTGTTCCAAGAGTTTGCATCATAATGAATGGACAAAGAAATGTAACTGTTTTGCTTGTATCCAAAATCAATGCTCATGCAAGCGACAGCCAAGAAGAGATCAAATGACACATGGCATTATGTCAATCCATTGCATAAGACTTCTTTAAAGTGTTGAAGAGCAAAGATATTACATGAGAACTGAGGTGCATCTGACTTCAAGAAATGGTCATTTTAATTCTCTCATATGCATGTGAAAGCTGAACATCAAATAAGAAAGGCAAAAGAAAAAAATGGTGTGTTTGAATTATGTTGTTGGCCAAAAATATTGAAAGCACCAAGAACTGCCAGAAGAACCAACAAACCTGTGTGGAAGAAGTGCAGTCAGAATGCTCCTTGGAGGCAAGGATGGGAGGATTTTATCTTTCATACTTTGGGAAAGTTATCAGGAGAGACAAGCTCCTGGAAATGGCCATCACGATTGGTAGAGAGACTATGAAAGAAAGGGGAAAATTCTCAACAAGATGAATTGGCACAATGACCAGAAAAATGAGCTCAAATTTAAGAACAACTGTGAAGATTGCCAGAACAAAACTATGTATTGTGATGTTGCATATAGGATCAATAGGAGTTGAAACTGAGTTGACAGTAACTAACAACAAGACATTAGCAAATTAATGAGAAAATCAGCAACATTGCCATTAAAGCTGTTAGTCTAAATGGACATTATGGTAGCAGACAGTCTCATTTGTCCTTCAGAGCAACCAGTGTCTTTGCACCTTTAACCTGGTAGTTAGCAATTGTTTAAAGATTCATAGTAGCTTCACCAAGACTAAATTTAGAAAAGAAGCAAATCTTTTCCTTCATTAATGGTTTTGAAGAAAGAGTAAATGGTTTATCTAAACTATCTCTGAGATAAAATAAACTTCTAAACTATAGTTTTCATAAATCTGCAAAGTAATTCATCTAAAAATGAATGCTTTTGTGGTTAGCTGCAAGTGAGTTAATACTGATTCATATTGTTGTTCTTGTTGTTATTAAGGTCCATCGAGTCAATTATGACTCAGAGCAACCTATGCACAACAGAACAAAACACTGACCTGTCCTGCTCCATCCTCAAAGTTATGCCCATTGTTGCGACTATGGTGTCAAGACTTCTCCCTGAAGTTCTTCCTTTCCTTCACTGCCTTCTCACATTATTAATCACAATGCCCTTTCATATGGACTTGTCTTCCCTGACATGTCCAAAATATATAGGAGGGGGCACTACATCCCAAATAGCAAAACACACACACACAAAAAAACAAAACAACAATAATAAAATGTTTTTCCCACAAGAAGAGCATCAAGTAACTCACCCTGAGTTAGTGTACCCAGTGGCATCACCTCAGAAGGTTCTCTGGTCACAGTGAATTTTTTTGTAGAAACAGTTTCACTCAAACTTCATTTATTTGTGATGATCGATTTAAAAGAATGGCGTGCAGCTGTCAAATATTTTTTCCTTCTTGGGGAAAACTGACACAAAAAACTGTTGTGTAAGAAAGCTTACAAGAACAGTACTATTGGAAAACCAAGGATCTGCATGACAAATTACACCATGTGTTTTAATGAAAGATGGAAGTTGAAATAAACAAAATTTGTAATTTGTGAAACTATATCAATATATAGATTTAATGAATTATATTTCTGCATATGTATTTATATGTGCTGCAAATATCTCCATGGATTTACTAGAATATAAAGGAAGCACACTTATGGAAAGTTGATTTTAATAAAACACCATGAAAGAACAAGTCACTGATTCTGACATCAATATGAAATTCATCTTTTATAAAAAAAATTCATCTTGTATAGACACAAAGACAATGTAGGGTTTTAACTTTTGGAGCAAAGGGGTAACTGTAGGGTAATCCTTGCTTTCCTCCTGTCCAGAGCTAAAAACAATGAAGACAATCATAGACACTTGGAAGCAATTCATCCAAATTACTTTGTGACCCTGGGAGTAGAAGAATGAGATGATACTTGCCTACATTGCTGACCTTCCTGATAAGGATGGGGAATAAAAATAAAATGAATAAAGAAATTGAGTTCTGATAGAGATTGGTGGACCCCTTGAGAATATGATCCTTAGACACTCTTCAGGCCTGGAATTAAACTCAACCCATTGTCTCAAATTAAAAAATGTACACTTAAAAATTAATATGCTTTCTCAGTGTCATTCCGAACACTTGTTTCCTCCAGATGAAGTTACTAGGAAGCTTCAGGGAGTTCAGGAGGCACTGTATAGACTCTCTTTGGGATCAGCTTCTCTTACCTTTATATGTTTACTATGAAAGTAAAATCTATGCTATGATTTATGGAATATTTGGAAGTATCTTTAGTAACTATGCTTTTTCCTTTTTTCAAAAATAGGATGAGTCACCCCCTTTTTAAATACTTTACTTTTTTAAAAAATTTTATTGGGGGCTCTTACAGCTACTACAACATTCAGTACATCATTTGTATCAAGCACATTTGCACACATATTTTCACATATTTCCCAATATTTTCCACTTGAGCCCTTGATACAAGTTCCTCTTTAAAAAGAAAAAAACAAAAAAAAAACCTCCCCGGTGGCGTAGTGGTTGTGTGCGGGACTGCGGCCCACTGGGACAGAGGTTCCATTCCAGCAGTGGGGCTGGGCCTCCTACTCCTACCGCTGGAGAGCAGTGATGCCCCCT
>PVJH01040769.1:0-15455 GCA_004026705.1 Nesogale talazaci
TCACAAAAATTCTGACCAATAAAATCCAAAACATAAAAAAATTCATTATAACCAAGTGGAATTCATACCACGGATGCAGTGGTGCTTCAATAGTCTACAATCAATCAATGTAATCTACTACAAAAATAAAACATAAATGGGGCGGGTGAGTGTGGGACTGTGACCCACTGGCTTGGCAGTTCAAATCCAGCAGCAGCTCTCCAGGAACAAGGATGGGCCTCCCGCTCCCACCAGAAGGTAGTGATGCCCCCCCAAAAAAATAAATACTGAAGGGCTGAGCCCCGGTGGCGTAGTGGTTGTGCGCGGGACTGCGGCCCACTGGGACGGAGGTTCAATTCCAGCAGTGGGGCTGGGCCTCCTACTCCCACCACCGGAGAGCAGTGATGCCCAAAAAACAAACAAAACAAAACAAAACAAAAACAAAAAATAAATACTGAAACAAAAATAAGAACCACATGACCACATCAATAGATACAAGAAAAGTATTTGACAAAATCTAACACCTACTTCTGATAGTTATTGATCTAACACTCAAGAAAACAAGAAGAGTTCCTCAGCATAAGAAAGGCTATATATGAAGACATCATGCTCAATGGGAAAAACCTGAAAATGTTTCTCCCTGAGGATGGGAATGAGACAAAGATGCTTCCTATCACCACTTTCATTCAACATTGTATTGGAAGTCTTAACCAGAATCATTAGACAACAGAGAAATCAAGGGAATATGGTTGGGCAAAGAAAAAGTGAAACTCTCACTATTTGTGGACTAAATTATTTTATATGAAGAAAACCCCCAAGGACTTCAAAAAAGACTGTTTGAAATAATTGAGAGATTTTGTAAGCAGCAGCATACGAGATTAACAAGCAGAAATCAACGGGATTCCTATATACCAGCAAGGAGAGCTCAGAAAAAGATATCAAAGAAACCATATCACTTACATTAGCTAAAAAAGATGAAATACTTAGAAATAAATCTCACCAAAGGGTCAGACAGTGTAAGACATGACAAAGTAATAATAATTTTTAAATTATCAAGGGTTCACGAGGGAGAGAAGGGAGGGGAAAATGAGGAGCTAATACAAAGGACTCAAGGAGAAAGCAGATATTTTGAGAATGATGATGGCCACAAATGTACAAAGGTGACTGACATCATCAATGGATGGATGGATTGCGATGAGTTGTGTGAGACTCCAATAAAATCATTTTTTAAAAATCTCACCAAAGAAACAAAAGTACAAAGAAAACTACAGAATATGATTACAAGAGATCTATGCAGATGAAAAATTATCTCTGTCCACAGATGTTGTTAGGTGCCGTGAAGTCTGTTCTCACCTGTAACAACCCTTTGCACAACTGCCCAGTGCTGAGTCACACTCCCAACTCTTCACATGCTTGAGCGCACGGTTACAGTCACCGTGTCAATCTATCTACTTCAGTGCCATCCTCTTTTTCTCTGCCCCTCCCCTTCACAAAACATGGTGTCCTTCTCCACGGACTAGTCTCTCTTGATAATAAGTCTGAAGTATGTAAAATAAAGTCTCCCCATCCTTGCTTCTGAACTAGCACTCTGCTCATATTTCTTACAGCAGAAATTTGTTTGTCCTTTGGATGATCCATCTTATATTCAATAGTCTTCACCAACATCTGTTTCAAATGTGTTGCTGCTTCTTCAGTATTTCTTATTCAAAGTCAAACTTTCACATGTATTTGAGGTGATTGAAAATACCATGGCTTGGTTCAGACACACCTCAGTCCTCTCTGCTTTTCAACACTCGAAAACATTTGCAGCAGATTGACACAAAACTAAAGGTCCTTTGAGCTCTTGACTGCTGCTTCCATGAGCTTAGATTGTGGATCCAAGCTACCTTTTGGTCTAGTTGTGGGACTAATGGTTCAGGGAGGGGGAGAGGGGGAACAGGGGAGACGAGAAGGGGAGGGAAAGGAGGGGATGTTGACCAACGGATAATGGAACAAATGATTCAAAATCAGTGACAAGAGGAGTGTGAGAGGCCTGATAGGGCCTGATCAAGAGTAATGTAACAGAGTAATGAAACCCAAATGGCGGCTAAGCATGATAGTGGGGCAAGAGGAAAGTAAAAGGAAATAGAGGAAAGAACTGGGGGGTAAAGGGCATTTATAGAGGTCTAAAACAGGCCTGTGTGAATATATTTGTATATGATAACGGGGAAGTAGATCTACATGCATATATTATTAGGATTAGTATTTAGACAGCAGATGGGCATTGGACCTTCATTCAAGTACTTCCTCAAGGCAAGGACACTTTGTTGTATTAGACTGGCATTCCATGATGCTCACCTCCCCCACACAATAACTAAAGGCAAATGTGTGCATAAGCACAGCTGATGGTCCTCAACTATCAGAAGATGCAGCATCTGGGATCTTAAAGGCTTGAAAGTAAACAAGTGGTCATCTAGCTCAGAAGCAACAAAGTCCACGTGGAAGAAGCACACCAGCCTGTGTGACCACAAGGTGTGGAAGGGATCAGGAATCAGGCATCAAAGAACAATTATATCACTATAAATGGGAGGGGAGTACAGATTGGGGACTCAAAGCCCATCAGTAGGTGAAGTGACATCCCTTTACAGAGGGCTCGCAGGGAGGAGATGAACTAGTCAAGGTACAGTGTAGCAACAAAGAAATATGCAACTTTCCTCTAGTTCTTAAATGCTTCCTCCCAACCAACAATCATGCCCCGATTCTACCTCACAAAGCCACCTAAACCAGGGGATGTACACTGGTACAGAGAGGATCCAGAAACATAGGGAATCCAAGACAGATGATGCCTTCAGACCAGTGGTGAGGGAGGTGATACTGGGAGGATGGAGGGAAGGTGGAGTAGAAAGGGGGAACCAATTGTAGGGATCTACATTTAACCTTCTCCCTGGGGTATGGACAACAAGAAAGTGGGTGAAGGGACACATCGGATGGTGTGTGATGTCGGAAAATAGTAAAAATTTGTAAATTATTGGGGGTTCATGGGAATGGGTGGTGAGGAGGGAGGGGAGTTTTGGGGAGCTGATACCGGGGGCCTGGGTGGAGGGAAGATGTTTCGAGAGTGATGATGGCAACAGGTGTGAAGGTGTGGACTACAAACAATTGATGTATGCATTGATCATGATAAGAGTTGGATGAGCCCCCAGTAAAATATTTTTTTTTAAAAAAAAAGGATAAAATACCAAGACAAAGGCAGGTTTCTTCTCTAAGGTCATATAATCTGGTCTCCGAAACAACGAGGTAGTCAGCCTGCCAGGTGCCCATGAATTATATAGCACTCCCTTTATTTGTACATCTGAAAAAACACATTGTCAGAGGAAGTCTTACCTCACCTGGGTCAGTTCATCAAGATGAAAGGAGAGGGAGCAGACCAATCAGTTGCTGTCCCACACTACTGCTGTCGAGTCATCCCAGATCGACAGGCTATTGCTACAAGAGCAATTATCTACACTTACTGAAGATTCTCATCAAAATGTGGAGGTGGAAGAGTTCGTGTCTGACTCAGAGAAAGTGATTGCTTTAGGGAAAAAAATACATAACAATACTTACATAGAACCCGCAGGGACATTATGCGCATTATTATGTTCCTAACTGGGACATATTATGAACCCACAGGGTCATTAAGTGCAGGATTATGTTCCTAGATCCTTTTGGTCTAGTTTCTATCCAGCCCTTGGGGACCCAGGACAGGCGCTATAGGCAATCGAAATGTCGGGTTCTGTCACTTTGAGGCACATGGCATCCTTCATAGGCCCCACCAGAAGAATTCAATGTGGAAACCCCACTAAGGGACCCCAGGGCAGCTCCATATTTCCTTTGGCATAGAAACCGTTCCGATTTTTATACAGCTGATAAGATTCTTCCTGGAGGGGAAAGAAAAAAAAAGGCAGGTTGCTGCTTTTGATCAACTGACAGCACGCCGATTGTCAACCTTCTGCTGTTAAATGTTTCTGTGAAGTGAATGGCTTCTTTAATGTATGGCCTGTGCAGAGTAGCACAGCCAACTCATAGGAATTCATTTTAATAGCAAATTGGGGGAAGATATTTTTAAGATGTGGGATTTTGTCCTCTAGAAAATTATCATAATAAAAGCCTGTGTTTTGTTTTGTTTTGTTTTTTTAAGGAACGCACTGGTGTTTGAGAGAGATTTGAACCACTTGCTCAAGTTGCTCTACAGATGCCTGGTATCCAGTCTGATTCCCCGTCCTTCTGCTCCCCGTCCTGCTCTGTGGAACGCTCTGGCCATCTCACAGAGAAGGGTCCAGGCTTGGGAGCATGTGCTTGCTGTCCATGCTCACCGACTTGGCCTCACTCTCTAGCCCGTTTGCCTGCTGGGACTCCATACTCATGCAATAACAATGCTACTCAAGAGACCTGGTCGTGCAGTGCTGGCTCATTTGGGCTGCTATCCACAAGGTCGACAGTTCAAAGCCACCAGCCTCAGAGAGAATGAAGCTTGCTACTCCTAGAAAGAGTGACCGTCTGGGAAAGTCACTCAGGGGCAATTTTATCCTGTTTTAAAAAACAATAACAACCTCAAAGCCCACTTCCATTGACTCATAGGGATGCACATATACTGCTTACGGGGGTGAAAAAGCCCACTCTCTTTCCAGGGAGCTGGTGGTGGTGGTCTGGAACCGCCAACTCATGGACCATAGCCCAATACATAACCACTACACCACTAGGGCCCCATTCTCAGAGCTGCTATCATTCGGCCCAGACTTGGTAGTAATGTTTGGTTTTAGGAATGATGACAGGGGTGCTGCCTCTCCATTCCTTATTCAAAGGGGCATCCAGTGTGCAGCCAGGATGCCTACCCTGGAGCGCAAAGGCCTAGGGGAGCAGCCAGCCAGGGGCTAGTGTTTCTCTTGGGCCCTTTGTTACAGAGTACTTCCCAGGAGCCTTGAGTCAGAGTACTATGCATGGTCTGCGGAGAGGCTTTCTTCTTGCATCCTTCCCTGACCATACATCCCTCCTTACAGGCCGTTGCCTCAAGTACAGCTAAAGCTAGGGCATCCCAGGGTGCCTGCTCCAAGGACTCTTGTCCCTCCCATCCTTCCCCACAGAGGTCTCAGCAGTACACATGACTGCCCTCCAAGGCCCCTACATCCATTGTCAAACAAGCCTGATAAAGAAGTGTTCTCTCTTCCTCTCCCCTCCCCAATATGACTGAGGTTGGGACAGAGTTTGCACCTTGAGGCTCCAAAGCTGTGGCCCATCTGGTCTTTCTCCCTCCCCCATCTCCAGGACACATTTCAGGCAGGAGGTGGCCAGCTGGGCAGAGCCCCTAGAGACCCTCCTCCTAGACACACCGGGGTGAGATCCCGCCCCCATTCAAGGGCTGCTGGGCCATCTGTGCTGAGCTCCAGGAATTGGGCAGGCCGTGCTGGAGGGCCTCCAGGGTCCTCCACACTGTAAGGAAATTCTGCCAATCCTCACCCCACCCGCTCCCCAGTCTCTGCCCTCTCTCACCTGCCTGAACCAGTGAGCAAGCTCCAGCCAGGAAGCCACCCTGGGGAAATGCAATTGCATTAGAGGAGGAAAGAAAATTCTGGCTTTGGATTCTGCAGCTCCTCGTTGTATACAGAGAAGTCAGGGTAGGTACGGGAAGGTGAGGAGAGTGGGTGAGGAGCAGAAACGGAAATGTGCCCCCAATCCTCTCCTGGGACATAAAGGGTGTTGGGCAGTCGTGACCACATGAAGCAAAGGAAACTCTGAAGTTTCCTTAAAATGGTTTAAAAAGAAAATGCTGAATGCTCACTGTCTCCAGCTTCTCCTGACTGCAAAATTCTAGGGAAAAGCATCCATTTTAATATAATTCCTTTGTTGCTCTTTGCTGGCCAGTAGGCTGTGGCTCAGGATAGTTCCATGAATGACAGAAGTGTTGCCTGGTCTTTCTGATTGCCAAAATGTTGGAAATTTGAAGCCAAAGCATAAAATCTTCCAACATCAGTGGATGGACCTCCGCCACTCTGATCACAACCTTCTGCTACCTTAGAACTTTCTTTTTTTAAAAATAAAAATCATTTTATTGGGATCTTGTACAACTCTCACAATCCATCCATGCATCCATTGTGTCAAGCACATTTATACTTCTGTGGCTATCCTCCTTCTCAAAACATTCTCTTTCTACTTGAGCCGTTGGTCTCAACTCCTCACTTTCTTCCTCCCTCTCCATACCACCCCCGCCCCCAATCCTTAGGCTTTTTGATGGCTGACTTTCAGAAAGAGATTATCAGGCCTTTTTTCTTAGTCTGTATTCATAAGGGGGCTTAGCTCAAACTTCCCCCACTGCTCTTTGAAATACCAATGACATAGCTTTCTGTATCATATTAACCTATAAGCCCTCAAATGACAGACAGCTGGCCGGTGGGTAGTGCCTGTAGTCCCAGACTCTTGTTATGTTAAAGATGAGGAAGAACTGAAGCTGGGAGAGGCAGAGTAACTTACTACAATCTCAGGACAACACAACAGTGACCAAAAAAAAAAAAAATTTCTCCTAGCCACCAAGCCAGCGCTCTCCTCCCCGTCACCTTCTTTCGCTGTTGACTGTGTAACTCTTATCCTTTTTGCTCCATGCCTCAGTTTCCCTATCTATAAAATTCTCTGATATATGGAAAAGAAGGGGAAATGGGCAGAGGACAGATGAGTGTGGTCAGTGATCTTGGTGTTTGGTGAGTTTTTATATGGAAGCAAGTAGAATTGGAGTCACTGTTGGGGGGGAGCTGCCTTGGTGTCCTAGGAAGAACAGGGGATTGGAAAAGCTAGGTTCCAATGCCAGTTTGGATGCATACTTTGATTATATAGCTTCCTTCTTCTGACCTTTTGCTTCTGGATGTAAAATCTACACAGAAAAATCAACTTCAGAGGTCACTACAGAGTCTAAGAGCTCTGACTCCAATTCAGTGAAACTATCCTTATGGTTACTGAGGTTCCGTGGGAGTCTTCAGTTGTCCAACAGAAGTCCCTGGGGATCACAAATGAGGAAACACTTGGCTACTAGAATCAAGGTTGGCAGTTGAAATCTACCCAGAGGTGCCTGGGGAGGGCAGAGGTGGTGAGGAGCCAGCAACTTACTTCTGAAGATGACTAAAACAACAAAACTCACTGTCACTGAGCCGATTAAAACCCATGGAGACCCTAAAGAGAGGGCAGAACTGTGTAGAACTGGCTTCGGGAACTTCCAACACTGCAACCCTTTATGGAAAAGTCCTATGGAAACCCATGTCATACACAGTTCTGCTCTGATACACAAGAAATCACCATACATCAGACACAGAGTTGGTTTGTTATTTTGTTTTGTTAATTATCCATTAGACCCAGATTTCTGGTCCACTGAAACTACCCAAAGAAAGGCCTGTGAGTCAAACCAATTCAAACCAAACCCACTGCCAAACCAAACCCAGTTGATTCGGATTCATACTGACCCTACAGGGTAAGGTAGAACTGCTTCCTGGAGTTTCTAAAACTGTACATCTTTTCAAGAGCAGAAAGCCTTGCTTTTCTCCTCCAGGGCTGTGGGCAGGCAGTTAGCCGCCCAAGGCATGGCCTGATGAATATCAGCCCAGTGCACAGCCAGGGGAATGTAAGCGGTGCCCATCAATTGGATGGAGACCATGCACAGGAGGTGTCGGGGTCTCTGTTCACTGTCAGCTAACCGTCTGTCCTGGTAAGGTGCCCTGGAGGCACGCACGTTATGCTTTGGGCTGTCACCCCCAAGGTCAGCAGTTTGAAACTGTAGCCACTCCATGGGAGAAAGATGGGGTTTTCTACCGCCATGGTGAATTACAGTCTCAGAAACTCACAGGGGCGGTTCTGTCCCATCCTATGGAATCGCTATGAGTCAGAACTAATTCTCTGGTAGTAAGTTTGGGTTTCAGGTTTGTTTGGGGCGGGGGTTTTTTTGGCCTGCCCTCCATTTGGAATTGTTTCCCTTCCCTTCCTCCTGTCCCTATATGCCCATCTCTAGTGCCCCACTCCAGAATTCCCAAAGCTTCTTCCAAACTGCCACTCCTGAGCTCCCACTGCAACCCAGCAGCTAACTCTCCTGTAGCTTATCTTTTAACAAAGCTGTTAAGTTCCTAGAAATCATATCTTGTTTATGGTTTAGTACATAAACTCCCTTGTGGTTTATACATGTCTAAAACGGTAATTTTTTTTATCTGAGACGTTTCCATTTGTATGGAGACGATTTCCTGAACTCTCCCTCACCCTGACTCCTCGAGTCTCTTCTTGCAAGTCTCCTATCTGTCAGTCATGTGAGGGAGACTCAACGGAGATCTTGAGCAGCTGTCCAAAGGCCTAAGGATTCTTATGTGCATTCCTCCACTTGCCCACTCTTCAAGGGGAGAAGGGGAGCTGCACCTGCCGGGCAGAATTGATGCTGGAGAACCGGCCATGAAGCCTGAGAGGTTTCATCAGGCCAGAGAGAGACACGGCACATCCTGAGCGATCACTTAGATCAAGAATAATTGTTAAATGCTTTCAGACATTAATGAGTCCAGGGCTGAGCCCCGGTGACGTAGTGGTTGTGCGCGGGACTGCGGCCCACTGGGTTGGAGGTTCAATTCCAGCTCACAGGAGCAAAGGCTGGGCCTCCTACTCCCACCACCAGAGGGCAGTGATGCCTAAAAAACTAAAAAAAAAATGAGTTCAAGTGTTTAGCAGTGTTTGCACATGTAAACTTTGTGACAATCTTTTGAAGCAGGGGCCATGGTAACCCCCATTTTAAAGATCATGAAATGAGGCATAAAGCTGGGAGGTTGCCTGTCTGAGCTAGAAAGTTATCGACAGGCTCAAGGGCAGGCCAGGACACCTAGCTCAGAACCCGGGTGTGTAGACATCCTGCTGCACTTCCCTGAGGCCCACGACACAAAGTGAGGGTCGACAAGCTCACTGGAAGGGCATGACCTTCATTGAGAAACTGCAGGGCGCTAGGGAGGAGGAAGAAATGGGAGGGTGACAGCACTATGCTCAGAGTCCCAGGAGTTGCCCAGGTCCTGCCAGGCCTCTGACTCTTGTAAACCCTCTCCTGCCAATGCTGTCCTGAGCCCTTCCTGGAGGGGGTCACCTACAGCTCAGCTGTCACAGCGCATCAGTGAGGGGGACTGACCTTTCTGTCCCCCTAAGACTAGGCCAGAATCTTTGAGTCCTCCTAATCCCTCCATGTGTCCTTTTAAGGAGGGCTGCTGGAGCTTTGGGTTTAGGTATCATGCTGCCAACCACAAGGTTGGTGGTTCAACTCCACCAGCCACACCGCAGGAAAAGGGGGAGGCTCTCTATAAAGACTCATCGTGCCAGAAACCAAGTGGAGTGATAACGAGTGAAAGGTGACCGATGGTAGTAGGTACTTCTAGGTCCTGTGGTCTGAAAGCAGTGCTGGTGGCACAGCAGTTAGACACTGAACCACCAACCACGAGGTCAACAGTTCAAAAACACCAGCTGCTCAGCAGGAGACAGAAGAGGCTTTCTGCTCCTGTGGAGTTACAGGCTCAGAAACACACAGAAACGGTTCTGCCCTGTCCTATTTGGTTGCTCTGAATTGCAATAGGGCTGACAGCATTGAGTTTCTTTTTCTGGGGTCGTCTGAAGCAGCGTTGACCTTATAATGTCCCCAAAGAGCACCCCAACCTCACACCACCCAGTAACATCCACAGCACTGGCCTGTGACATGGAGTAGCAACGGAGAAGGGTGGGGGTGCGGGGAGATAGAAAGGGGGGAGCTGAGTGAGGACAGGCTAGATCATTAGAAGACCCTGGAAGTGAGTGCATGGTTAATTGTGTTAATTGCTGTGAAAACAGTTGCTGATGGGACTGGTGGGAGTGGGCTGGGAGAGAAGCCAGACTCACCAGAGGAGTTCTTACAAAGGAGAGAGCTTAGAAATGTGTCTAAAATAAGATTTGGTGCAGCAAGAGCTGTACAGGGGGAGGATGATCACAACTCTTCTCTTCCCTGTAGTCAGGCAAATGGGGAGGCAGGGAATGGTGTGCCCTCAGTCTGGGAGAGCTCCAAGATCAGAGGCACACGGAAGTCAACTTGGGCCATTGAACACTGCTAACTGTGCCCAAGTAGATCTTCAGACACAATCCTTTCTGGGGAAACATTCACCAGTTGCTAGCTCTCCTATCCCTGGTGAAAAACTGGCACTTCCTTTCACAGAGTCCAAGAGAAACATAGGCCCCAAAGAAAGCAAAGCCCGTGCTGTCTTTGAGAATGGGTCTGATATAAGAAGAGCTGACGTTGTAAACAAGCAAGAAGGGCAGATCTAAGTGAGGCATCGACTAAGTTCTCATGGAAGAAGCACGCCACCCTGTGTGATCCAAGGACTATAAAGAAAACAATCCAATTCTGAAGGAGGAAATGGTACTTGTGGTTAAATTGTGCGTAAGATTGCAGAAGACTATGGATGACTGTGGAAGTGGGGTTCACATGGATTGAGCCTCCAGTGAATCTCCTCTGACCATAACGTAGGCCAGAGATGTGAATAGCCTTGCTATTAGACAGAGAGCATTGTAAATTTAATTATAGCAGATGTAGTCAGATTAAAATGTAATACTTTATCATTTGAGCTCCCTTTTAATCATTTTCTTTTTGTTTTGCTTTGTTTTTCTTGTTTTTTGTTTTCTGGGGGTTTTTTTTGGCATCACTGCTCTCCAGTGGTGGGAGTAGGAGGCCCAGCCCCACTGGTGGAATTGAATCTCCGTCCCAGGGGGCCGCAGTCCCGCGCACAACCACTACGCCACCGGGGCTCAGCCCCCTTTTAATCATTTTCAACATTTCTACTTTCTTTTTCCTTTTTTTTGGCATCACTGCCCTCTGCTGGTCGTGGGAGCTACCCAGCTTTGCTCCTGGAGAGCTGCTGCTGGATTTGAACGGCCTAGCCAATGAGCCACAGTCCCGCACTCAACCACTATGCCACCGGGGCTCAGCCCACTACTATCTTTTCAATTATCTTATCTTTAGCCTGTGTTTTGTCTAGTTGTTGTTGTTGTTGGGTTTGTTTGTTTATCTGCTTCCTGTCTGTGCTGTGTATGATTTTCTGTAAGTGAAATCCAGGATAGGCAGATCTATGGCGACAGTAACTGGATTGATAGTTACTCCCAGGTCTGGTAGGAAGAATGAGAGGAAAAGGAAGCTAATGATAATGAGGAGGAGAAGCAAATGTTCTGAAATTGACTGCAGTGATGATTGCACAACTCTTCATAATAGGATTGAGCAAGTACATTGTATGATATATGAAATATATTCCCATAAAACTTTGTGTTTTTCAAAGCAGGGAAGGCTAGGCAATTCAGATGGAGGCTTCCTCAGAGATGAAGGCAACAGATAATACAGCTCTCCACTACATTCTCGTGACGTCTGATTGTCCAGGATAGCTCACCCGCAGGAATCATCCCCATCCTGCTATTCCCCCAGTGTGGCAGTCACCTAATCTGGTCTCAATTTGAGGATTAAGGGTGTAGGGGTGGAGTCTAGCCAATCTGGAGAAAGCCAATGAGACCTCTGTGTGGGGATGGTCTTCTCCTCTGAGAATTCTGAGAAACAGTGTAATTCCTTCTGGGAGGTAGGAGACACTATCCCTCTCAGTTGACCTACTAAAGACAATGCTCACTCCCTGGGAGACATTAACAAGACACATGGCAGTACGCGATAGACCCTGAGCCCTAGAAACTGGAGGGGGCACCGGGAGACCCCTGCCAGGGCTGGGATGCTTCTCCCTCAAATGGATACATGACTCTGCACCCACTGGCATGTGATTGTCCTGGTGTCATTGCATGTGCTTTCTGAGTCTGAAGAGGATTTATGGATTGGTATCAGACATGTGGGCTAATATCAGACTTACGACCTTGAAATGGAGTGGGCTGGGATGTTTTCTTGATGTACAGTTGCTCTATATAAAGCTCTTTCTTATACACATATGAGTATTTATGAATTTGTTTCTCTAGTCTATCCAGACTAACACACCCAGTTAGCCAAATAGCTTGTTCTCTTATTTTTGGTGTTTGTCTTGAATGCCACTTTATTAAAGAGTTTTCCTTGACCACCCCATATATACGCTCACTCCCCTCCCAGCACACCCTTTGCATTACTTTTCCACACACACTCATCACATCCTGCAACCTACGTCTACACGTGTATCTGCATGTGTGTGTGTGTGTGAGGGAGGTACAACACTGCAGACCCGGCTTCGCACCTACAATGTGTCCCCAGGTTGTGCTCGATTCCTAGACAGACGGGGTGGGGGCGGAGACTAGAAAAATGTCACCAATAACAGCACAGATTGACCTGAAAGCATTACGCCTTTCCAATCAGAGCCCACGTTAGCACATGAAAGATAGCTTTGACCAAAGGGGTTGAAAAAGTTTGTGGAGAAACTGCATTATCATTGAATTCCATTGTCCCACAAACTTTTTTAAACCCCCTCCGATTTCATCTAAGAAGAGTGCTTATGCTGTGATCAGTTTGATGACTCAAAGCTGTCAGGACAGAGGTGACCGCTTCCACACACATTCTACTTCATGTTGTGTGTGAGACACTCAGATGGAGCATGCAAAGACTGCCACCCCCACACCCCCCACCTGCTTCTGGAAACTGTCCTCACTGCCCTCCACTGGGCTTTGTGGCTGAGGAACAATGTGGAAATCAAGGCCGATCTTCCCCAGGGTCAGGCTGGTCCACCTTGGTGGGCTGTAAGCTTAATGCTAGACTTATGTTGTGTGCAGCCCACCAGCACTCAAGCTGATAACACAAAAACTTCCGCTCCCAGCTAGTTTCTACACTCAGCCAAGTGACTAATCTGTTTAACCCTGCTAACAAACATCCTACAGCAGCTTGCCCTCCTGACTTCCTGAGGTGGGGCTGGGGATGCCTGGTTAGCCCTGAATTGGATCTTAAACAGATACAATTTTAAAAATCTGTTTAACAAACGGCAGACTTGGGGTAGGGGTGGGGGGGCTGTCGTGAGGCTCAAAGCTGAAGGGAGCAGAATGGAGGAAAGCAGGGTGGCCTCTTGGCTTGTCCACAGGAGCGTGTGTGTGTGTGTGTGTGTGTGTGTGTGTGTGTGTGTTCTGATACTGATTGCATACAAGCTCAGGGAGAATATGTTTTATTGCTGTATCTCTGTGCCAAGAGCGCAGCAGACACACAATATTACTTAACAGCTTCAATTGAATACCACCCCTTAGTCCCTAGTGGTGGCACAGTGGATTAAGCATCGAGCTGATAATGCAAAGATCAGCAGTTCAAATTCACCAGCTACTCCAATAGGGACAGAGCAGACCATCTGCTTCTGTGAAGGTGACAGCTCAGAAACCCTGTGGGGCGGAGCGGATCTGTCCTCACGGGTCATTGCGGGACTGGAGTAGACTTGCTGGCAGTGGGTAGGGAGGTTTGACTCTAAATTACCTTCTCTGAACCTGACCCAGTGACTTGGTGGTGATATATATTGATATATATTCATTTATTTAATTGAGAGCTCTTACAGCTCCCATAACAATCCAGTTGTATCAATCCAGTTGTACATAGGCTGCCATCATCATTTTCAAAATATCTCCTTTCTACAGTGCTTGAGCCCTTGCTATCAGCTCTCCTTTCTTTCTCTCGCTCCCTCCCCACCCTCCCTCTCTCCTAAGCCCTTGAAAAATGAGAAATTATTCTTTTTATATCTTACACGGCCCACTATCTCCCTTCACCCACATTTCTGTTGCTCGCCCCGCTGTGTGGAGGGGAGGTTATAGGTCAGGGGCCTACGTTCTGATGTCTTCTGTAAACTGGAGGTAGGGCTCTTCCCCACAGTCTCCCCAGCATTCCACACCAGCTACAACCTGCTGGCTGTGAGCTCATCCCCACCTAGAGTGACCCTGCGGGACAGAGTGGAATTATTCCCAAGACTAAATCTGTATGGGGGAGGAGAGCCTCATTGTTCTCCTGAGAAGCAGTCGATGGAGTTGAACTGCTGACCATGACATTAGTAGCCCAACGCTTTGCCCACTGTGCTGCCAGCCCTCATTCAGGACCCCTGCTCAGCATCCTAAGCACTCAAAAATAAGTGTTCACCACAGTTCCCCGAGGGGCACAGTCTGCCCAAGACATTTCTAACTCATTCTGGCCCTGGCCCCAGCTTTGGTGATGCCTAAATATGAACTCCCTTCTGCTGCTCAACTGTTCATGCTCCCCTCTGTCTCCTTTTCTGTGTTGTTCCAGCTTCTCCGTTTGCTGTGCGCTGGGTCTGCTGTTCAGCACTGAATGTTTAAAGTGCGCTCTGGAGCCACACTAGAGATCTCTGGGGAGAGATACACACTCTACCTCTTCATCCCTCTGGGAACGAACGCCCTGCGGGCACAGAGTCCTTCTCCGCTGACAGATTTGTTGGAACTAAATAACATCACAGGGCAGGGAGGAAGGACATTTCTCTTTCTTGCTGATGCAGCTCTTGCTACCTCTATGCGGGTGTTTCTGAGATGGTTTTGTGAGATCATGGAACCCGTAGGAAAGGGATACCTGAAGGCAGAGGTCCTACCGCCCCTGCTTTTGAAGCGGAGTTGCTAAGCATGAAGCACCTGGTATATGCCTGACACTGCGATGGGTGGCCAGGGCTTCTTGAATCACATGGCTGGAGAAAGCCGGGGAGTGCATCCGGTCCAAGCCCTGGTATCACTCAGGATACTTCCTTGCAAGCAACAGAAATGGACCCAGGCTTGGTTCAGTAGAAAAGGGATTTGCGTATGAGGAGGCTAGTGGGAGGACTAGGAGCGCTGCATCCAGGAGTGCAGTCAGAGAGCATGCCCTAGAAGGGTCCAGTGAGCAAGGGGTCGGTGCTCTCTGGGGCAAAGGACTCCCCAGCGTGCACAGTGGGTGGTGCCCAGAAGCAAACTATTTGCACAAGGGGCCACTTCCACTGGGGGTTTCCTCTGTCTGCCTTCCTTTTCCTGGACTCTGGCTAGTGAGTGCTTGTTTAGACCTCACAGCCTCCCCCCTGCCGTCAGGGAGGAGCACAAGCACCTGTTTACATTCTTGAGTGAGATGTGATTTGCTTCTGAATAAGACTCCTCAGGTGGAGGAACCCCCAAGCTCAGGAAGGGTTCACACACCACCAAGGCAACTGTGATTGGGAGCAGTGGAGGAGTGACCCAGGAGCAGAGACAAAGAGCTCCCGGAGGGGCGCAGTGGTTCAGAAACGCAGCAGCTGACTGAAACATCACCACTCAACTTCACCAGCCAGCTGCACCACAGGAGAGCACTGGGACTGACCATCCGCCCTTGTGAAGAGTGTGCCCTTGAGAATCCCGTGGGGCAATTCTCTCTACTCTCTTCTGATGAGTGGGCATCCACTCCATGGCAGTGGGTTTATAACACCCCAAACCAAACTCTCCGCCCTTGAGTGGATTCCAACAGTGCAGAACAGGCCCCAGTGGATTTCAGTGGAGGTAAACCTGGCTGA
>PVJH01040770.1:0-15440 GCA_004026705.1 Nesogale talazaci
GCTTCGAGTCTGTTGTTGCAGATGCTTGACTATTACTGGCTATCTAGCAAGAGGACCTTCAATTGAATTGGTTTCTTTTCCCAAGGGAAAAAAGCCCACATGCTTATTATTTGTGCGTAGACTATGACTGTGAAATGGCTGGCAGGGAATAGTATCCGAGGTTTAATGTCGCTTCTTTTAATCGACTACTGGAGCCATTGAATTTCCCAATGTGTATATTAGTAAACATTTTTCAATGTTTATATGTTAGTAAGATAACCATCTTCACTTGTTTTCCCTAGTCCTACTTATCACAAATAATTCTTACTTTGATAGTATTTTTAAAAGAAACCAGTTGTACTTCTGGGAATATAAATTGTCCAAGAAATTTACACATTAAAAAAAGCTTATCTGTTTCAATTCATTTAATGCATTTTGTTCTGACTTACTTCAATGGCTATTCTTTGAAGGTGTGATTGGGGGACTAATGTCTTTTTAAATATAGTTATTTAAAAACCATACAGATTAAGTGAGCAAAGCCTGTCATTGAAATTTCATTCTGATGTTAGAAACACATGCACAATCAGAGAGCATGAGCTTAGTTGAATTAAAAGTTTTAACTTTTTTTTCCAGAGCCTTTATTCAGAGTGTATGCTGAGTCTCATAACATAAAAATGAAAACAAAAGAAAGCTTTGTATTGTAAGACAGACACTTCAAATAACAGACATAAAATTAAAACCATAGAATATATCTACTCCCACCTTGACTGGCCTGTCTCCTCCCTGTGACTCCCCTGAAAGGAGGTGACCAATTACCCACCAGTGGACCTTAGGTCCCCACCCTGCTCTCCCCTTAAAAGTGTTAACTTTCTACCAAGGATTCAAAACTTCTGAATTTACGTCACATAGTTTTGTTTTAGGAACCAACTGATGAAATGATCTATTTATATATAGTGTTACAACACGCAACAAAAGCTCATGCTGTCTTCTTAAAAGGCAATGATAAGCCTAACCCTTTTTTAAACGTATATTTAAAATGAGTATATTTAAAACGAGTAATTATTTTCAGCCTGAAAATTTATAGCCTTGGGGGCTGAGCCCTGGTGGCATAGTGGTGGCATAGTGATGCCCCAAAACACAAACAAACAAACAAACAAAAACTTATAGCCTTTAGAACTAACAAGACAGTGTTTTGAATTGTGTACTGCTAAGTTCTTTTGGTTTGTATTGCCTGAGTATAATAAACATAGTATCTTATTGTCATGCATGTTTTCTATGTATAAACATTTTTGCTTACCAAAGGTATTCCCTTTAACTTTTGGAATTCATAATTACATTAGAATGTCTAACTTAAAAGACCCCAACATTTTAATGGCATATAATCCACATGTCATACAATTCAAGAGTTCAATCATTAAGATGAGTTGTACAATCACCACCATGTTTAATTTTAGGGCATTTTCTTCTCTCTTGTACTGGTGTTCATTAGCTCCTCTTTTCCCACCCATGCCCCTTGTCATTAACTCCATCAATCCAGTGACTGTCTCTATAGATTTACCTATGCTGGATTTCATACACAGCAAAACATACAACAAAACAACAGTAACAAAGGAAAACACAGGAAAACCACAAAGGAAAATAAAGCAGAAAATACTAAAAAGTAGAACAAATGAAAAATGATCAAAAGATAAGGGATTAAATTTTAATCTAAACTGCATCTGCAGTCACCCACTTTCCAGTGTACTGCATGAGGGCCAGGCTACTCATATCACTAGTGTGTGCTAAGAGGGGCTTTCCCTGGAGGCCTAGTCCAGATGTGTTTGCCCCTTTCCTTAAAAAAAAAAATCTGAAATAACTTGAACATGGATCAAAAAGGCATTTTTTAACTTAACTAAATCTTCCATAATCAATGTTATAATGCTCTGGGTCTGATATCAAGTCTATTCAGATCATTTGACTATGATATGCACGATCTGTGTGGACCCTACAAGTGTATTTTTGGTATCCATTATCATCCATAACCACCTGCAGACCAACTGTCTGTTCAAAATTTAAGCTCTGATACCATTTCCTCCTTTAGATTTGGCTTTTATTATTTACAATCCTGGGATCACACACTTTGGTGTGCTTTTCCCATGTGGACTTGGCTGATGCATTACTTAGATGGCTGCTTGTGTGAAGCCAAGCCTTTTTAATACCCCAGATGCTATTTTTTCTGATTGTTGGACATCATCTGGTTTCTTCCTCACATTTTACTATAGCATCCATATTTTCCTTTTTCTTTTTTTGGGCATCACTGCCTCTGGTGGTCGTGGGCGCTACCCAGTGCTGCTCCTGAGAGCTGCCACTGGATTTGAACCGCCAAACCCCGGGCCGCAGTTCCACACTCAACCACATACGACACTGGGGCTCAGCCCTCTATTTTGCCCTTTAAAGAATAATCAGAATGTTATGAGAATAAGTTTAAATATTCAAATAAGAAAGAAGAGTGATTGGGCTGAGCCCTGGATGCTGCCATCTTGTCTTGTCCGTGATTCACTGTCTCTCTAGCACCCATATTTTCAATGATCTCTTTATGAGGAAGAGCATAAGAAGGGATACATCATAAGAACTAATTGTTCTTAGATTGGAGCTAGAATTAAGTGGGAGCTCCAAATTCTTTTATATATCTATTGTTTGTATATGTCTCTGGTTCATTTTAGAGAGATTATCATTTAAATGTCTAACACTCTTTGGTCAAATGGCAGACTATTTGGGGTTTTCCTTTAATTTAAGCTTATGTTCTGGAAGCTAAAACTAAATTTAGGGAGGGAATAACACAAAGTAACCTAAACTTAGACAAAAAATGAATGTTGATAATATAAGCTCTTGCAAAGCAAATATAACTACATATGTAATATCCAGAAAGAGCCAATCTAAAATACAATGGGGAGAAACAAAAAAACTAGTTTTGGTGTGTCAACACAATATAAAACCCACGGCTACCAACTTGATTCTGACTTGTATTGATTCAAGGAGTTTCCACGGCTGTCAATCTTTACAGGAGCAGACAGTCTCATCTTTTTCCAACAGAGTGGCTAGTGGGTTTGAACTTTCGACCTTGCAGTTAAGAGTCTAATGTTTATCCAACAGTGTTACCAGATTCCTAACGAAGACGCTGTACATGAGCTGAAATATGTTGCACTCTTAGATTATTTGAGAGGACATAACATAATATTGAGAGGACATCACATAATTTTTGAATAAAATTAGCTGATCATAAAATCAGTACTAAGAATGTAGCACATAAAATATGATTTTAAAAAAGAGCTCATTTGCAAGCGTTAGAAGAAGTGTATCTAATGAGATGGTTTTTCTAGGCCGTGACCAATAGTAGTTAGCTGCAGTTGTAAGACACTGAGTAGATTCCAAAGCATAGAGACCGGACAGGAGAGAGCAGAACTGTCCCACAGGGTTTCCTGGCTGAAATATTTAGGGGTGCAGTGGCCAGGTCTTTCCCCCCTAGAGCCACTGGTGGGTTGTACCTGCAAACTTTTAGGTTAGCAGCCTCGAATTTAATCATTGTGTCACTAGGGCTCCCTTCAATGTACCAAAGTTTTAAACTTTACCAGTTCCTTGGAAACCCCTGGCTTAAATAATGCTGGTTTCTTGACTCCAGTATGAGGAGTATGGGAACAGGGGCCTCTTTATTTTACCTTTTAGGAACTTATTGTTTAATATAGTTGAAAAATGGATATATATAATTAAAAATAAATTAATATATCTGGGGTAGGACTCAAGTTTGGATAGACTCCCCAGAGGGACATGATTTGTGCCAGTGTGGTTAGGCACAATTGGTATAAGGGGCAGGGACATTGTTGTGACGTTAGGGACAGTCAAGCCTGTCCCTGCTCCTAGAGACACTATATACAACGAAATATGAAACACAATGAAAGAATGAGTCAGCCTGGTCCTTCACAACAGTTTACTCTCTCTGACAATGTTCTGCTTCTATTTGTGAGGTTTTCAGTATCTGACAATGTTTCAATGCTGTCTGGAGGTTTTCAGTGGATACTTCTCAGAGGTACACAGCCTATTCCTTCTTTGTGCTTAGTCTGGAAGCTCCATTTCTATCTAGTGCCATCGGATGAGCCGGCTGGCATTTGAACTACCAGTGACATAGCTTCCAGGATCACAGCAACACACAAGCCACGACCGTATGACAAATCGACAAATGACCCTGGGAGCCGGATGGAAAGCAGGGATGCCACATACATACTGGCATGCTCAGAGTGGGGACCAACTGGTAAAAGCATTTTAGGATTGAGGGAGGATCTGCCCATTGCTGGGCTGGATAGGAAAGGCACTAGGAACCATGGTCAAATCTCAAGTGTGCTGGAAGAGGCAAACAGACACAGCAAAGTCCTAGGATTTGAAGATGATTGGCTTGAGATGCAAATGACTCTGAGTGGGGGGAATTAGGGATTGAGGTATAAAGTCAATGCAGATGAGCCAAAATTGACAGCGATAACTACAGAATATGGTAAGTGGGGAAGCCAGAAATACAACATGGCAGAGATGAAATAACTTCATGGGAGGTAGCCCACTGGGGTCACTTTGTACTTCAAAGAAGTCAGAGGACAATAAAAAATTGAACAAAGAAAAGAGGTAGAAGAGAACATTGTGCAGTGAGTTGATCCTAGGTGACAGAATACTAAACATGTAGTTCAAGTGTGTGTGTGTGTGTGTGTGTGTGTGTGTGTATATATGAAGCTACAACCTTTTACAGAGTTGGAAAGCAAGGTTACTTTGAGGACTAGGGCACACCACAGTTGCTATGAAAGACAGAGAAATAATTGATGCGTCTGAACAACGGTGTTGCAGAATGTGTGGAAAGAACCATCACGTGCCAAAAGAATTGCCAGACCGGTCTTGGAAGAAACGCAGCCTGAATGCGCCTCAGAGGCCAGATGGGGAGACGACTTCTCACCTACTATGGACATGCCCTCACGTTCTTGACCAGATGGGGTGTGCTCAAACCCAAGATGAACTGTGAGGGCTGCGCGGGATGTGGCCCATGTGCTTGATTCTAGGGCCGACTGGAGCAAGAGCTGTGAGTCGGAACTGACTTACCGGTCCTTGACAGTAACACAGCCCAAAGACAATTCAGGCACAACGGACCAAAACTCTGAGGGACCCTGGGCAGTAACAGTCCAAAGTAACTCTTAAAAAACAGAACAAAATTACCCCTTACCCCTACATGGCTCCACAGGCTTCTAACATCCCCAGGAAAGCGAGATCTCAAAATGTACATTTATAGTTCAATTAGACCGCGCCAGCCTATCACATACAGTCAGAGACTTTTCCCTTTGAAGCATGATGGGACGAAGGAGCTTACAAAGCACCGAGTGACCTCATCTGAACGGGCGTTTTGGGAGCTGCTAACCCTTGCAAGGTCCGGAGTTCACACCCACCAGCTGCTCCCCTGGAGAAAGATCAAAGTGTTTCATCTCCCCTAGTTTCAGAGACTGTCGGGCCGGGCGTTTGAGCTTTGCCTGCGGGGTTTCTGTGAACCCTTCAGGCGCGCTCAAGAGCTGCGTCTCCGACTCAGCCCCCAGGCCCGGGCCGAAGATGCTGGAGGAAAAAGGACCGGGTCTCAAAGCCCACGCCGCCCCTCCGAGTAGCCACGTGTGCGCAGGCGCAAGACGCCCCAGGGCCCCCACTCCCAGCCACACCGGAAGTGCGCCCCGTCGCCCCGGAAGCGACCGGAGGCGGCGGTTGCCAGGGCGACGGGAGCTTCCCTGGAGCCGCTGGGACTGCGGATTGGAGTCTCCTGGAGCTGGTTCCTGCCGCAGGCCTTGACTGCCTTCGTCCTCTCGGGTTTCCCAGCATGTTCTTTTACCTGAGCAAGAAAGTAAGTTTCCGCCGCAGGAGCAGCCGCCGTCTCCCGTCGCGTCCCAGCCTCCCGCCGCCCCGCCCGCATCCTTCCGGAGGAGCGAGAGCCCTTCCCTGGCGGAGGAGCAGGGTGGCGTGTGTGTGTGTGGAAGGAGACGGTAGTCCTGCCTGCTTGTGGGCAACCCCGTCCCACGATCGCGAATCGTAGGGCCCGGGACAAGGGAGCGAGTCTGTTTCCATAGCGACCCGGGCGTCTGCAGCTTTGTGCATTTTTCTCCTGGGGGTTTTTATGCGGCCACCACCTCTTAGACACGCACTGCCCGCCGCCATTGAGACAAGTTGTCTGGTTACTTTTCAGATCGCCATTCCGAATAATGTGAAGCTGAAATGTGTATCTTGGAACAAGGACCAAGGGTTCATAGCATGTGGTGGGGATGATGGATTACTGAAAGTTTTGAAGTTGGAGACACAGACAGGTAAATGGAGAATTGGCCACTTGTTCGTCCCATGAGATTGGCTCATGCCATTTGTTATTAAAGCAAAACAAACGCTTGCTGTCACCGAGTCCTTATATGTCCGACTAGAACTGCTTCTGTAGGTGTACGAGGCTGTAAAAATGTATACAAGCAGGCAGTCCCATCTTTTCCCTGTGACTGACCTGTGGATATGAAGTGCTAACTGTGGGGATAGCAGCCGTACACCCCCCCAAATGTGACTGACTACACCCCCAAGGCGCCTGCAAACGCAAAGCTCATTTCCATCAATTTGATTTCTGTTCTTTTAAAAAGATCATTTTCTTGGAGGCTCTTACAGCATTGTGCCTATGTTGCCATCAATATTTTCAAAACATTTCCTACTTTAGCCCTTGCTCTCAGTTCATCCCCCTGCCCCCTTCTTCCCTCATGAACCCTTGATAATTTATGTTATTATTTTAATGTCTTACACAGACTGCTGTCTCCCTCACTCACTTTTTTGTTGTTTGTACCCCTGGGAGGGGGTTATATGTCAGTCACTGTGATTAGTTTCCCCTTTCTCTCCCTACTTTCCCCTTCAGGGTATTGCGACTCTCATTATTGTTCCTGAATTCATCTGTCCTGGATTCCCCGTGTTGTGAGCGCTTATCTGTACCAGTGTGCATGCTCTGGGCTGGTTAAATTTGTAAGGTAGAATTGGGGTTATGATGGAGGTGGGGGGAGGAGACATTAAAGAACTAGAGGAAAGTTGTGTTTCATTCATGCTATACTGCACCCTGACTGGCTTCTCTTCTTCCTGTTACCCTTCTGTAAGGGGATATCCAATTGTCTACAGATGGTCTTTGGGTCCCCACTCTGTACTTCCCCCCTCATTCACATTGTGAAGATTTTTTGTTCCGGGTCTTTGATACCTGATACCAAATCTCATCATGGTCACACAGGCTGGTGCACTTTTTCCATGTGGGTTTTATTGCTTCTCAGCTAGATGGCAGCTTGTTTAGCTTCAAGCCTTTGATAGCTGGACACCGTCAGGTTTCTTTACCACATTTGCTTATGTACTCATTTTGTCTTCAGCGATTATGTCGGGAAGGTGAGTATCACAGAATGCTGGGTTATTAGAACAAAGTGTTCTTGCACTCTTGAGGGAGTACTTGAGTAAGAGACCCAATGTCCATCTGCTGTCTTAATACTGAATTTATTGAATTTATTCCTCTACTGTATATAAATATATTTATATATATACATGCTTTTATTTAGACTTCAATAAATGTCCTTTGCCTCCCAGTTCTTTCCTCTATTTTCTTTTACTTTCCTAATGCCCCACTATCATATTTGACCTTCATTTGGGTTTCAGTCATTCCCTTGGCTACGTTGGCCTTGATCAAGCCCTATCAGGCATCCTATGCCCTCCTCACCATTAGTTTTAGGTCAGTTGTTGTTCCCTTGTTCCTGGGTTGTTGCAGGCCGCCCCCCCTTTCTACCCCTCCATCCCCCTTTCTTGTGTCCCACTCGAGCCTTTATTCCATTGTTTTTTCCTCCAGATTGTTTATCCCGTCTATCTTAATAATAAGTACAAACACAAGACAAAGCAAAAACAGCAAAAGAAAACAAACAAAACAGAACCAAGGGGCTGAGCCCCGGTGGCGTAGTGGTTGTGCGCGGGACTGCAGCCCACTGGGACGGAGGTTCAATTCCAGCAGTGGGGCTGGGCCTCCTCCTCCCACCACCAGAGAGCAGTGATGCCCCCCCCCCCTAAAAAACAAAACAAAAAAAACCAAAAACAGAACCAAAAAAATTCCAGTAACATCAAAAGTCTCCAAATAGTACCAGGTCTGTTTGTTGACCTTTATGAATGTTTTGCGATCAAGTCTGATGGAGTGCCATGCCCTGGCCCCAAGGTTTATTTTTGGTATTCCATAGGGATTTCATTCCTTTGCTCCCCCCACTCCTCTGCTGCACACCCCTAGTGTTTTGCCCCAGTGTTGCAAGGTCAGATCAAGCACAATTTCCACACCATGTCTCCAGTGCAATTGCATATCTTCGTGAAGTCTAATCCATTCAAAAATGAAAAAAAATGCAGACAAATATATTTTTATAGTACAGGTGAGAGAATACTGCAAGGAAACAACAAATGGCTTATTTATTGAATAAGTAAATAAAATGAGTGAATATAAGAATTGGAAATTACTCCTTTACAGTTTTCAATATATATTATAAATATTTCTGTTTCTGATCATTTACAGAGTGATAAATAGAAATAATGATAATTCTTCAAATGAATATATTACTTTATTTTGCCAGAGTAATGTATCTTTGCAAGAGGCATGTAGTAATGTCTACATTTAAATGATGAGAAAATTAGATTAAAATGAGGCTTCTGAAAAGATTGTTCTAATATTATCTTGGTGCAGAAGTTCCAAAACTAAAAAAGGAAGAATATGAATATTTTAAAATCTATTATTTCATATATTTATTATTATTTTTAGATGATGCAAAATTGAGGGGTCTTGCAGCCCCTAGTAATCTTTCTATGAATCAGACTCTTGAAGGTCACAGTGGTAAGTCATGCTGCATATTATATATTCATATATAATGTTTTTCTAAATCATGTTTGAATACTATTCTCTTTAGACATTTAGCAACTATGTGAAGGTACTTCAAAAAGTCTGTGGAAAAATGCATCAAAAGATTGTGGAGGGCTGAGCCCCAGTGGAGTAAATGGTTGAGTGTGGGACTGCGGGGCCCGTGGGCTTGGCATTTCAAATCCAGCGGTGGCTCTCAGGAGCAGCGTTGGGTAGCTCTCCCAACCACCAGAGGGCAGTAATGCCCCCAAAACAAAACAAAACAAAATAAAAAACAAACAAAACAAAACAAAAAGATTGTGGAAATTTTCCCCCACAAACTTTTTGAAACCCTCTCATAACCTTAATGCAGATATGTCAACATTTTAAATATTGGTAATATTTAAATCATTTATATTGAACCGTAGTAATTAGAGTCATTTAACAACTTTCATATAAGACAATATCCTTAGTAAATCTGAAACTGTTGTTTTATATATAAAAAGTAATGTTCTATTTTTGTGTACATCATCCTCTTTTAGATTAAGGAGACTAAAGGGAGATAACTATAACAGAGCACAATGATCCTAGATTAGAACATGGAATGAAAAAAGTAAATAGTTAAAAAAAAAAGTAAATAGTTATAGAAGGGCATTATTGGCACAATTGGTGACATTTGAATATGCACTGCATGTTATATAAAATAGTGCTACAGAGTTAAATTTCCCGATTTGTACAATAATTTTGAAGGAGCATGTTCTAATTCATAGGAAATTCATACCATAACATTTAGGCATTGAAATGAATTAGAAGAAATCAAGTGCTTTAAAACCCAGTGATTTTCAAGGGGATACCCCCAACCAGGGTTCATACTAGTCGAGCATCAAGCAACTTGCACCCACTGCCGTCACCTGGGAAGGGTCTCTCTGGCCACAGTGAATTTTTCAGATGCTGTTTTGCTGCTCAAACCTTGTTTTCTGTGATGGCTGATGTAAGAGAACAGTGCACAGCTGTGAAATTTGTTTCCTGCTCAGGAAAAATGCCACAGAAACTGTTGTGATGTTGAACACAGCTAACTGCCAAGGACAGCACTTTGGGAAAAACTCAAGTGTATGAGTGGTTTTCTCGTTTCAAAAAAGGTGAAATGTTGATTGATGACAAATCTTGTTCAAGACGTCTGTTGTCAGCTTCCTGAACGGAAGAAAATGTCGACAAAATTCCTGCACTTGTGCTTGAGGACTGATGACGGGTTTTTGGAGAGAGGGGAAGTTATGTGGACCGTCTTGGAACTCTGTTCAGAGAATTTTCATGGAGCATTTGGGAATGAGAAGGGATGCTGCGAAATTTGTGTCTTGGGTTCTGGCTGAACAGCAAAAGGAGCATTGACTGGAAGCATGGCATGCTTTGAAAGGATAGCTCCAGGTGGCTCATATATTTTCCTCAGGTCATTGCTGGTGACAAGACATGATGCTATTCTGATCCAGAAAGCAAACATCAATCAAGCCAGTGGAAGAGGCCATTGTCAGCTCAACCAAAATAAGGTTGTCAAGAGAAAGCAATGATCAAGACGATGCTCATTTGGTTTTTTTTGATGTGTGGAGGATAGGGCATTTGGAGTTCATTCCACTAAGTCAGACTGTTTGTCCAACTTTCTATTTAGAGATTCTGAGAAGGTTGTGTAACAGTGTGTGACAAAATAGGCCTGATTTGTGGCAGGTAGGGAATTGGTTTTGCCACTACAACAGTGCACCTGCTTACATAGCCATACCTGTGCCAGTTTTTGGCAAAAATAGCGTGCCTCTCTTGTCTCATGCACCTTACTGACCTGACGTAGCTCTGTGCAACTTTTTTTTTTTTGTTTCTGTGGATGAAGAGGACATGAAAGAACAGCGATTGGATGGTGTAGAAGAGGTGAAGAGAAAAATGAGGGAGGTACTGTCAGCCATCCAAACAGATGGGTTTGAAAAATGTTTCTAAGAATGGAATCAGGGCTGAGCTCCGGTGGCGTAGAGGTTGAGTACGGGAGGTTGACTATGGCCCACTGGCTTGGCGGTTCAAATCTAGCAGCAGCTCTCCAGGAGCAAGGCTGGGCCTCCTACTCTCACCAGAGGGCAGTGCTGCCCCCCCCCCCTAAAAAAAAAAAAAGAATGGAATCACAGATTTGACAAATGTATTAAGTACTGGAGACTATTTTGAAGGTGATAAGGTCATTTTGTGTAAAAAATTAAATACATAGCTTGGGGGTGTGTGACCAATAATTCCATTTTTGGGGGGGCACTCCCTTGTATGTAAGTGTGCTATTAAGAGAGTAGAAAACAACGTAGAAAAAAAGAGATGTTATAAGATATGACTATGCATGTTACAGGACAATATTATTGATACCATATGCAAGTAAAAGTTTGCTGTTGATCACCCAGCAATGGTTCCAGCAGTACATTGTCAAAGAGCAGCTGGAGGTTCAAGCCAGATTCAGAAGAGGATGTGGAACAAGGGGTATCATTACTGGCATTAGCTGGTTCTTGGCTGAAAGATATTTGTGTTTTCTTGAGTGTGTACAGTCATTCAACTGTGTAGATCATAACAAACTATGGACAGCTTTAAGAAGAATGGCAAATCCAGAACACTTTATTGCACTGATGAGGAACCTGTATATGGATCATGAAACAACTGTGTAAACAAGACAAGGGGATACTGCATATTTTAAAATCAGGGAAGATGTGCACCAGGCTTGTATCCTTTGCTATACTTATATGATCTGCATGCTGAACACAATCTTAGAGACTGGACTATATGGAAAAGAAGCATCAAGATTGGAGGAAGGCTTCGATATGCAGATGACACAACCCTGCTTGCTGAAGTTGAGGCAGATGTGAAAACCTGCTTGCTGAAGTTGAAGCAGATGTGAAAAAAGCACTTAACTGGGCTGAGCCCCGGTGGCGTAGGGGTTGTGCGCGGGACTGCGACCCACTGGGACGGAGGTTCAATTCCAGCAGTGGGGCTGGGCCTCCTACTCCCACCGCCGGAGAGCAGTGATGCCCCCCTCCCCCCCCAAAAAAAAGAAAAAAAAAAGCACTTACTGACAAGGATTGCAACCTTCAGTGTGGATTACTACACAGTATAAAAACCCCCAAATCCTCACAACTGGACCAATAGGTAACATCACAATAAATGGGGAAAAGATTGAAGTTGCCAAGGATGTCTTCTTATTTGAATCCGGATTCAGTGTTTATGGAAGCAGGAGTCAAACTATCAAATGAAGCATTGCATTGCTTAAATCTACTACATAAAACTTATTTAGAATGTTGAAAAGCGAGGATGTTGAGGACTAAGGTGTGCCATGGTATTTTCACACTTGATCTTAGCCAAAAGGCTGAGAAGCAGTGTGCTATGATATTTTCATTTGGTATTTCATGGTCATGCGAAAGTTGGACATTTGAATAAGGAAGACAGAAGATGAATCAATGCATTTGAATTGTGGGGCTGATAAAGAAAATTGGAAGTACCACGGCCTGCCAACAGGACAGACAAATTTGTTTTGAAAGAAGTACAGCCAGAATGCTTCAGAGAGTCAAGGATGACGAGTCTTCATCTTACATACTTTGGACATGTTTTCAGGAGAGACTAGTCCCCAGAGAAGGACATCATACGTGGTAAAGGGGAAGGGCAGCTAAAGAAAAGAAGGCCCTTAACAGAATGGATGGACACAGTGGCTGCCACAGTGGGCTCAAACATAATAACAAGTGTGGGGATGATGCAGGGCCGGGCAGTGTTTCCTTCTGCCCTACAGAGCATTGCTATGAGCGGGAACAAATGGGTCAGCCATGGTGGACAGGTTTCAGCGACTCCTAGATGAAGAAGGACAAGGATGAATTTTTTTTAATTGTGTTCTGTTGTGTCTCCCACCTGTGAAGTCCTAGAAAATCACTTTAAAAATGTACCACTGAAAATGCCATGAGTCACAACGGACTATTGCTTGACGTGGGCTTGAGTGTGTCAGCGGTGGAGTAAGCCCAGCAAACTTTCTGAGCTGTTGTTCCTGGGTGACTTGATGGCAGCCTACACCAATAATAGAGAAATTAAACAGGAAGTATATTGTTTTTAACATGCTTTGGTTGTTTATGTAAAAATATTAATTTGAAAGTAACTTATACATGATGTCATATTTGTACATAATTTAAACAATTGTTTTATACTTTTCTAGGTTCTGTTCAAGTTGTAACATGGAATGAACAGTATCAGAAGTTGACTACCAGTGATCAAAATGGGCTCATCATTGTGTGGATGTTATATAAAGGTACACAGCCCCAACCCACAGCCCTTGCCCTGGAGTAGATTCTGACTCACAGTGACCCTATAGAAAAGAACTATAGATAGGAACTGCCCTTTAGGTTTCTGAGGCTCTAAATTTTTACGGGAGCAAATAGCCTCATCTGTCTACTGCGTAGGAACTTTGGGTTTGAACCTCTGATCTTGTGGTGAGCCGTCCAAGCCCCAACAAACAATAGAACCACTGCCATTGAGTCTGCTGCAGCTGCTAGTTTACAGTTTGTACCTTTTCTTCACGGGGAGCGGATAATGTTGAGTACAAGAATGAGGAAAATGTTCTAAAATGGGTTGTGGTGATGATTGTTCAAGTCTTCTAAATAAGATGGAACTATTGAATTGTGTGGTTTGATAATTATATGCTGTTGAAGTGTTTCAATTTCCCAAAACTCATCAGACTGAGCCATTGGCAGATCTGCTCTAACGACAGGTAAGAGTCTCCATCAGCCTTGCTATCAGGCAGAGACCATTGTCATCCTGACTATGCTGGATCAAACTTGACAGTTGGCCATTTGACCATCCTAAAGATTCGACTTGAATTTCTCCTGGGTGCAAATATTTCTTATTGGTTACATGACAGTGATTATTCCCTGACTTTTTCATTATTGTTGGTGCTCTTTTCCTTCTTATGCATTATTAGTATTTTTGTGTGTGTACTATTATTTTTTACCCTTGCCACCTTAGTGCAATTTTTTTTTATTGTGCTCTGTCACCTCTCCCAGCTGTGAAGCATAGGAGGAGTGGCTGCAAAATGAAAATAAGGTATACAGGCTGAGCCCCAGTGGCGTAGTGGTTGTGCGCGGGACTGCGGCCCACTGGGATGGAGGTTCAATTCCAGCTCCACAGGAGCAAAGGCTGGGCCTCCTACTCCCACCACCTGAGGGCAGTGATGCCCAAATAACCAAAAAAAAAAAGAAAAGAAAATAGTGTATACAAGGGGATATAGGAAACTCAGGGTGGGGGAGATAAGGAGCATAAGGGGATTTTGAGAGTAACTAATGAAGATAGGAGTGGAGAGGGAGCACTAGAATGGATTGTGATTGCATAACTCATTTTAAAGGTGATTTAACTATCATGGGGGTGGGGGAGATGCTTTAAGATTGATGTGGGGGTGATTGTATACTTCTCTGTGATATGATTGAATGATTTAACTCTGGAATAATATGATAGGGAAGTTACTTCCCAATGAAACGGTTAGAAAAAACAACAACAAAGAAACCAAGCTGTTAACAAAACCTCCGAATGCTAGGGAAGGGTTATTTTTGTTATTTGATGATTACTAGAGAACAGCTTATGTTTTCTGGAGGTTTGTACTGACCATCTTTAAATGTGAAGGTTTCATCAGTTTAGTATGCTGTTTGACAAGATTCAAGAGATACTCACTGCTGTTAAGTTGGTTTTGACCAATGGCAAATGTGTAGAACTCTAAATCATTTTTTTGTGGGAGGTGTTAATATTCGTTATGTATTTAAATATGTGTCTGTTGGCAGATATAAATTTACTTTAAGACACACTATTACAAAGACAGCACATATCTTAGTTTTTCTAAATTAAAAAGCAGGTGCGGAATGCCCATTCCTGCTGCTGGCATGTCAACCTGCCCTTAATTCTTCTTTAATCCAAGCCTCCTCAAATCTGCACACTTGGAATGTGGGCAAGACCTCTGGTGCCATGTCTATAGTTGACTGGCGCTTCTGTCTCCATCAGACGCTCTCAGGCCTATAGGAAGATAAGCAGCGGTGGAGGCTCAGGGTGTCCTGCCCTGTTCAGCTTTCTTCAAGTTATTGTTGACTGCATATAGGACAGTATTTTCCATCACTCTTAAAGCCTTTGAGTATATGTGCTGCCGAAGTGAGCACACTTAAAGCCTTTCTTAATACTATTTTCCCTTCTCTTCCTGGAAGCCACATCTATATTTCTTTTTTTTTTTTTTCATTCTTTACTTGAATAGATACATTATTGTATCTTTTCTCTCTCAATGTTTTTATTGGGGACTCTTATAACATTCAATATGTCATTTTTATCAAGCATATTTGTACACATGTTGCCATATTCATTTCCAAATATTTTCTACTTGAGCCCTTGGTATAAGCTCCTCTTTCCCCCTTCTTTTTTTTTAAAAAATAATTGTATTGGGGTCTCTTACAGCTACTACAGCATTCAGTGCATCATTTGTATCAAGCACATTTGCACACATGCTGCCACATACATTTCCAAACATTTTCCACTT
>PVJH01040771.1:0-15461 GCA_004026705.1 Nesogale talazaci
TCGTCGTCGTTTTCAAGCCATTTTCTTTCTACTGGAGCCCTTGGTCCCAGGTCCTCATTTTTTCTCACTCACTCTTTCCCTCCCCTTCTCCCTCCCTCCCTTCCCGTCTCCCTTCCTCCCTCCCTCGCCCTTGACAGTTTATAAATTATTATTATTATTTTCATGTCTTGCACTAGCTGATGTTTCCCTTTGCCCCCTGTCTGCTCTCCATGCCGCTGGGAGGGTTATATGGCTGTAATCCTCACAAAGCCTGGATGGGTCCAACTGCCCACCTTCAAGTTACAAAACACTTTTACCATCTAGACTCCTTCAAATGCCCGTGGGCTTGTTTTAGGAGAAAGTGGCTCCAAATGCAAAGGCACTTTTGAGAGTGTCCCTTTATTGAGCCTTAAATGGGACAAAAAGACAAAAACTTAATCAGGATGAGCGGCACCATCACCATGAGGACATGGTGATGTTGACAGAATTCACTTGGTCACATTAGGAAATGTGGAAATCTGTTGGTCAATCCTGGTGGGTGACAGATCCCTGATGTAGGTGGGACCTCAGAAAGTGGGAAGGGACCATGGTTGGGATACATACACTGCTGGAGGCCAGAAAGTGACAAGGTTGGTGCATGACCTTCTGACCAAGGAGACGTGTGTGTGTGTGTGTGTGTGTGTGGCTCAGAACCATGGCACCCTAGTCCCCCAGTTTACATCAAGGGCATGTCGAAGCAAGAAGGGGAGACGCCCCCTCCAGGGCGGCTTGCCGGAGGTGTCTGGGCAAACACATTGTCAAGCAGAGACCAGAAAGAGTTCCATGGAGGTCCCATCTCCGTAGAGACTCCGAGGGGGTTCAGAGCTCCAACTCTAGATGACAGCCTTCTGCAAGGTCTGGGCCCAGAATCTGAGCTCCAGGCCCGAGTCCAACCAGGACCAAGTTTCAGTAACCGGGGAAAGAGCTGTTTCAGCCCAGTAAAGACAGAGAGGGTTGGGGTTCCCATCCATCAATGTCTCCTTTAACCATAAGCAAGAAAGAAGACTGAAAATAATAAAAAGATAAAAAGAAGAAACAAAACAGAAACAATGGACCAGGGGGGGTTGAAAACCCAAACCCAAACACCCCTGTGCCCTCTCCTTAGCATCCCTGCAAGTGATGAGCAGGACCAGATGAGCATGGGCACCGGTTCAGGCCCCGGCCAGCAGCCTGAGGGCTCGGAGGCTGGAGAAGAGGTTTCCTGTCACCTTCATCAGAGTCTCTGTCGTATCCTAAGCCCTTGAGTAAGTAATATATTCAGAGTTTCAAGCCTGGATCACGTGAGCAGGGCTTAACAGGCCTTCCTCTGCCTGAGCTTGGCTGGGTTCCAGACCTCAGCTGCAGAGATGGCGCACTATAAATAGACGAGGGACAGAGATTGAGTGCAACAATCCTGTGTTCTCAGCACTACCACCTTCTCCTTCGGGGGCCAAGCTCTCCTCGTCTCGGGGCCACGTAGTTTGCCCGAGTACTTGGCGTGAGATGACCGCTTGGTCCAGCTGACAGCCCAGCCACAGACCCACGGTTCCTTAATAGGAGGCGAACTCATCAATAGGAGGTGTGACTTGGGTCCTCAGGATTTCTTCCTGAACATTCCTGGGAGAGAAAGGGGGTGACAGGAAGGAAGCGTCTGACATTGTAGACGAGATGACATTGAATGGGAAGGGTGGCAGTCCAGGATTCCAATGACTCCGTGTCTCAAGGTGGCCGGGTCCGGCAGACCCAGAGGAAAGGGAGATCCTCTTTGGGTTTCTGTCATTATGCACATCTGCAGCGATCTCCCCCAGCTGTTAATCACCCAGGGCCGAGGCGTCCGGAGTTCCAAGTGGCAAGGTGTTGAAGTCCGCATCCCCCTGTATTCGGAGTTGCTTCTCCATTTGATTTCCTCCAGGAGACTGCAAAGCAGCAGCTGCCAGGCAGAGCATTTCCCAAGGAAGTACCCTTTCTGCTGAAAAGCGCAGACCCCAAATAATCCGTAACCTATTCCACCCAAATAAATAAGTCAGCAAATAAGTCTGCCGCCACTGTATTGTCTTCATAAATACCCTCTAAACTGAGGCTGAGTGACAAGATGTGCTTCTGCCACTGAAATGGTATCAGCAATGATCCCAAAAGAGCCTTGAAAGCACCCCCATTGTCATTGAAACTATACTTTGCGCTTGTGTGTGTGTGTGTGTCGTATTTTGCGTGTGCGCCATTCTCCTTTGCGAGTAACTAGTCTCTTTAGGGGATTTTGAAAGTGACAATTGGGAGATGCTTGCCGGTGATATTTCTTCCCCATCCTATTTCTGAATGGCACTCAGCTCTGCCTCGATGGGCCTCAACTATCACCGGGAAGAAAAGCATTTCGTTTGAAAACGTTGGAAGTCCTTCTTGGAAGTCCTTTGCGTCCTCACGTTTATCCCTCTTGCCCAAAGGGTGAGGAGAAGGCAGCGGCGGTGGAATCCCACCTCCAGGGAGGGGGACTGCCCTCCCAGGCCATCGCCACCTTCCGCCCGGAGCCCAGAGTTGGATATGCCTATTAGATTCTCAAACGCTATGCAGCGTGACTGCAGCGTTTATATAGCGGAGTTAAGGCACGGGCAGGAAAGATAATAGAACTATAAAGTGCAAGACAGGTTCTTATGAAATCAGAAAAATATTCATTTAACTGTGGACTTCTCCATGATTTCCTGTTGCTACGACGCCTCAAGGTGGAGGCAAGTGGGTCGTCCGGCTCAGCCCGGGGTCCTGCCTGGATGCTCTAATCCCGGTGGAAGGCAGAGAATGCACGACGGACACTCTTCAGTCACATGATAGACTGCCTCTCTCTCAGACAAATTCCATGGAGGTCTACTGGAGAGAACGAAAAGAGATATCTCACAGTGGCTCATGTTTCTTGGAAGAGGGCCCAGCCGTCGTCTCGGGGTTTGAGTCAGAATCTGTTTCAGAACGCATGGAGAATGCATTGTCTTGGAGGGGCTCACCTGTCTCCAGAGATGCAGAAAGCGCCATGGGCTCACTGTGGCTTTGGCGTCCATGCTCCAGTCAATGCCTGGCCTTGTTTGCTCTGTTGATGGGCAGAGAAAATCTGCTCCCTGACAGTCATGCTTCCTGCGAGGCCCTTCCTGTGTGACCTCTGTCGTCCTCCTCTTTCCGTTTATAGGGAAGGCTCCTGCCGCCTGCTCAGCACTGTGCTCGTGGGAGAGGATGTGATGGCCAAGCTCGCGGCCCATGTCAAGCAGTGGGAGGGAGTTTGGAGGCAAAGACAGTTGACACCTTCAGGGCTAGGGTTGGCTGTGTCATTGGTGGAGGGTGCCTTTGGACAACTCCTTTTTTTAGAAGAAATCATTTTATTGGGGGCTCTTATAGCCCCTATCACCATCCATCCATCCATCCATCCATCCATCCATCCATCCATCCATCCATGTGTCAAGTACATTGTACATATGTGGTCATCATCATTCTCAAAATATTTTCTTTCTACTTGAGCCCTTGGTTATTAGCTCATCCCCCCCCCCCCCAGTGAATCCTTGGTAATTTATACTATAGATTATATACTACAGTATATAGTGTACACACTATATAGGGGGATCCTCAAACTTTTAAAACAGGGGGCCAGTTCACTGTCCCTCAGACCATTGGAGGACCGGACTATAGTTTGAAAAAGCGTAAAACTGGGCTGAGCCCCGGAGGCGTAGTGGTTGTGCGCGGGACTGGGGCCCACTGGGACGGAGGTTCAATTCCAGCTCCATAGGAGCAAAGGCTGGGCCTCCTACTCCCACCACCAGGGGGCAGTGCTGCCCAAAAAAAACAAAACAAAAAAAAGCCTAAAACTATGAACAAATTCACTGCGGGGCCCAGTATGAGTTGGCTGCTAAACAGGACAGCAGCGGTGGCAAAAAACACCCAACGGACTGGATAAATGTCCTCGACAGGCTGCATGTGGCCCCTGGGTCATAGTTTGAGGACCCTTGATTTATACATGGATAATTTTTTCATGTCTTACACCGACCATTGTCTCCCTTCGCTCACTTTTCTGTTGTTGTCCCCTTGGGGAAGGGGGTTATATGTTGATCACTGTGATCGGTTCCTTTCTCTGCCCCCCCTCTCCTCTTCCCCCTCCCCTCCAGTGCCAATTCTGGAGCATGGGGTGTCTGGACTAAATGGTTGGATGATTCCTCCTGCTCTCTGGAGCCCCGGTGGGTGGTGCGTGGTTAAACTGTCTGGTCGCCAACCACGAGTGCTGACGGAGCCAGCCGCCGCCGCAAGGAGATGTGGCAGCTGGCTTCCATAAACCTTCCCTGGGAGCCTCTGACTCGAGGCTGCCTCTGAGTCCCCATGATCCCTGGTGACGTCATGGGTCACGTGGAGGGCAAGGTGAGCAGTTAGAAACCACTGTGGTTCCCTGCTTTCTATTCTTGCCAAGACACCGGGTGGCAGTGAGGTGAGGGAGGAGGCCGAGCTGACCCTGGTTGGAGTCGTCTGTCTTTTCCAACATCCGGAGGCCCTGCGTCTGTAACTAGTATTGACCGCTGGTTTGCAGACAGCGGTGCTGTGACAAGCGTGCCTCAGGAGGCCAATTGGATGTGCCTGTATTTAGAAGCGTAGAGCCAGACACACACACCCCACCCCCCTGCCCGCAGCAGTGGACTAGGTGGACATTTGTGTGAGACGACTATTAAGAATTTAGCAGTTCATTCTGACAGCTTGATAGATGTAGTGGTTTTGTATGGCATCCACGTAGGAATTGACTGAGAAAGGAAGTATTTTCTAAGAGAGTCTAAGTTATATGTGGGTACCAGAGGGTTTTTTTTTTTTTGCTTCCTCTCCATCATATTATAGAACAATTGGGAAAAACAGTCCCTCATCCGATGTCACTTTATGTTTGATTTCTTTCCACCCTAACATCCCTTACATTCTGCAACTGGTTTCAGTGACCTACTAATGATAAGAATAAAAGTATGACTATGAGGTAGGTAGTATAATTCCTGTTTCCGGAGTCTGTCTCTAGCCAGGGCACATGAAACCAACCACACCAGGCTACGTATTGCCAAAGAGTGGTTTTGACCCACAGGACCCTACAGGGCAGAAAAGAACTGGTTTCCAGCGCTCTCATCTTTTCGGAAACTGGGCTGAGCCCTGGTGGTGTAGTGGCTGTGTGCGGGTCTGCAGCCCACAGGGTTGACAGTTCAAATCCAGCAGCAGCTCTCCAGGAGCAAGACTGGGCTTCCTACCCCCACCAGGGCAGTGATGCCACACACACACAAAAAAGAAAGAAAATCTTTTCGGAAGCTGATGGCCCCATCAGCAGGATCTCAGGCAGGCCTCCAGCCCCCACGGCCGTCTCTGAGCACAGCCCTGAAGCAGACAGTATGCTCTTGTTCCCTGTAGAGCGGTCATTGGCCAGGCCTTTCTTTTTGTCCATCTTCATGTAGAAGCCCGACCGGAACCTGCCCACTGTAGTCACCCGGCTGGTGCCCGAGATGCCCGTGGCACAGCTTCTCGCAACCTAGCAACCAACGCACCACAGGATGACAGACGGATAGAGAGGCATTGGCTTGTGTTAGGCGGAAGCTCCCCCTTTGGCTTGCCGTGGTCCCAGCTCTGGGAGGTCTTTGGGGTCCCCTTTCCCAGACCACACTCATCCCCCCAGTTACCTCCCAAGGATGCACTGCCTCCCTCACAGCCTCCTGTTCCAGAGAGGAGCTTCCTGCCTGCCTGCAAGCCACCTTCCGACCTCCCACGACCTTGTGGGAGGGGACAGTGCCTCCACCGACCACCCAGTTGGTGAAGGAGGATGGTGAGAGCACTTTCTCTTTCTCCCAGCCAATGCGGGCCCCACCCTTCCTCTAGTCAACAGGTTCACCAGCACTTGTCTGAGAACCAGGAATGACGGCATAAAGGGCTTGCTGTGTCTGGTGGAATCAGAGCAGAGAGATTGCTTTCTGTTCACGTCAGTTAATCCGAATGCGCGCGGAGTCGCCTTTCCACAGGGAAGGGCAACACAAAGCAAAGCCCTAGCCCAGCAAAAGCGAGGCTTTGTCACTGCCACAGTGCCGCTCCGAAAATAGTTTGGATCGTTGGAATCATGAAAGAAAGGGTGTTTATAACCTCTCTCCAGCGCGGAGCTTGAAGGTGACTTCCCTGGAATCCATGCAAAGCATCGGTGGGAAGCACATCACCCCCTTTTGTCAGAATTCTCTGGCATGTCCGTGCGGGCAGCGGGCTTTCTTTGGTGAATGTGGTGGATTCTGAGTTATGGCAGCCCCTGGGGCAGAGTATCGGACCCTGCGTAGGACGGAGGAACGCTGCCCCATTGAGCTACCCAGGCTCTCCCCAATGCCTAGGTCTTTCTCCAGCAAAGTGGCTGGTGGATCTGAACAGCTGACCTTTCCAGTTATAAGCTGGAGCTTGAGCCCTGGGCTCTCAGGCCTCCTCCTGTCTTCCTTCTCGGGACACTGCCTTTTAGGCCGCACATGAAGGGCTCCGTCCGTCCTTCGTTCACACTGGGGAGGACAGGAGGGTCTGTGCCCTTCTCGAGGATGGAGCGGGTGGAGTCGTCTTGAAAGAGCTCCTTCCTTCCTGCTGCCCAGATGTCCTGCTGTCTCCCGACATGTCAGGGGATCGTCAGACCTTCTGAGCTCGCCGTGTGTCCAACGCCCCGGCCTGGCCTACAGGGACCTGGGCTTTAGTGGGCGCGAGAGGCAGCGACGTCAGGGATCACTGGGTTACCCGCAGGGCGCAGTGGGTTGGAAAGGAAGGAGGTCAGACACCCTGGCTGGAGAGCGCAGCCTCGTGCATGGAAGAGTCCCAGCTCAGCTTGAAGAGCTGACTGCATCCCGGCAGGCCATCAATGCCACGCCCTCTGCCTGGAGCTTTCTTTTCTGCCTTGTTTCTGAAGTGCCGCCAGGCGTGGTGAGCTCCCAGGGACCCCGCGTGGCAGAGGAGAACTCTCCGCAGGGTGTTCTCGGCTGTGACTTCGATGGAAGCAGACGCCAGGTGGGATGGAACCGCCAACCTTAGAGTTAGTAGCCAAGGCCTTCGCTGTTGTGCCACAGGGGCGCCTCATGCCCCTGCTAGTCCCAGGATGAGCAAGTGGCTGCTGGTGGGGGAAAGGCCATGTGGTGGGGGAGGGGGTGCAGAGCTGGAGGCAGGCAGGTCCCCAGTGAAGCCTTAGGCTCCCTCCTTTGCCCCAGGATCCTGTCCCTCCTGAGAGTGGTGCTTGGATTGCTGTGGAGAGCAGCCAGGGAAGCTCGTTTGTATATAAGACTCCGCCTCCTCCTGCCTGTCCCAGGAGGAAGTGATATTTCCATACATCCTGAGCGTCCGCCTCCTTTCCACCTCTGCAGAAGTGGGGTTGAATAATAGAAGCTAATCGCTAATGGATTGAAATTTCCTCTCCTTGGGCTCATCCTTCTTTCTCCTGCCTTCAGTCCTATTTAACCCTCTCACCTGCTCCTGGGGGCCTGTGGTGCTCACCTTCACATTGGTCTACGAAGGGCGTGTTTGTCCCGTGTGTGTGTGTGTGTGTGTGTGTGTGTGTGTGTGTGTCGGGGGCGTGGTGGAAACACATGGCGAGTGTGGTGCAAGGCTGGAAAGGGGAAGCCCGTTGGAGCTGGCCGCGTGCAGACACGGTGAGTGGGAGAGCAGCTGTGCTGGCGCAGAGCTTCAGAGAGGCTTTCCATGCTAACCTCCCGGGCGGAGAAGGGCCCTGCTGCCAGGAGCAGGACGGTGGCCGGAGGCCGAGCACGCCCACCTTGCTCAGAGAGGCATCCCTTCGAGGTCACGTCTGTGCCACCAGAGTCACGAAGAGCTGTGGGTTCTGGTCCCAGCTCTGCTGCCAACAGGCTGAGCCGCTCGGCCGAGCCACGTGGCGGGAGCACTGGTTCCTCTTGCCGTGGTTCTCAGCCATCCTGATGCTGCAGCTCTTGGTGTAGCTCCTCTTGTGGTGGGGAACCGCCCCCCCCCCCCCCGCCAACCATAACACTATTTTTGTTGCTACTTCACCACTATCATTTTGCTACTGCGATCATCGGGCAGCCTCTGTGAAAGGGGCATTTGACCCCCAAAGGGGTCACGACCCACAGGTTGAGAACCTCTGGTCTCAGGGGGAGTGTAGGCTGAAACCCTGGAGGAGCACTCCAGCTCTCCAGGCCCTAGAGTCAGAGCAAGACCGGGTATGGGGTTGGCATAAGCCTCGGGGCACTTCTTGGGGAGGATGTGCCCCGTGGCAGAGAGGACACAGCTGTGGGAGGGGGTTGGATGAAGACTTCAGTGTCCAATGCAGATGTTCTCCAGAGCTTGTGGACATGGGATGGGGGGAGGGTGGAGAAGAGCAGGCCTGGCAGCGACATGGGTGCAGGCAGAGAGGAAGCTGCTGCTGAACTCCAGCCAGATGGCTCTGCCGTGTGTGTGCCCGCCTCAGACTCCCAAGTTGGCCAGGCAGGCTCCCGCCACAGCCAACCCCTCTGTCTGGCCAGAGCCCCTGTCCTCGCCTGTCCTGGGTGGCAGCTGACTCTACCCAGGGGCTTTTCCGGAACCCCAGTGCCCTTTCCAACAACTGAGTCCCTCTTCTCCTTCCTTCCCATCGTCTTTCCCTTCTTGCCGCTTTACGGATGCACCGCCCTCCTTATTAAAGTGCTAGGCCCTGGTGACCCCGCCGTCCTGTGGGTCTGTCCTCGAGACCTGTTGTAGTTCAGGGTTTGCCTTGGGGTGTGTGGGGGAGCCTGGGCCATCAGCCCAGCTAGAGGGGCACCCCAGAAGGCCCTGGGACAGTATCATTCTAAGAAACCAAACTTTGGGGAAGACGGGGTCGCAACCAATAGCTTCGCCACTGGCCGCCCAAGTGGACCCCACAAAGTACATCCATTTGTATTCTTCAATGGGAATGGGCAGGGACCATAAACTGGGGCAGATCGAAGGGCAAAGGGAGGATGGTTGGAATTCCCACGTGATGGCACCGTCAGGATGAAGTGTTTGCTTCCAGTCTTGCCAAGCCGATCTCCCTGGAGACTTCAGGATGCAGGATCTTCTTACCTCGATCCTGGAGACAAGCATGAGCCTCGTGGCACTGGGTTGTCGGGGCCAGGCCATGAGCTGTGGAGACAGCCTGGGTTTGAAGTTCACTTCTCCTGGGCCCAGGGAACCCTGATGGTATAGTGGTTGCACATTGAGCTCCACCTGCAAGGTCAGCAGTTCAAGACCACCAGCCACTCTGAAATGAAAGATGCAGCTTTCCACTCTCTGAAGCAGAGGCAGTTGTGGAATGGCGCCTGTAGAAGACTTAGCCCTTAGTAAACGTGCCATTGCCCTCTGTCCTTGTGCTTGCTTAGAGTTCTCAAAACAGGCCCTTCTGTTTAGCACCATAGGGGACCTCTTCTCAGCCCCCCCGTGCCTACAGAGCTTTTGCCAAAATCAGATGGCGTGTGCCAAGTGTCTCAGGCTGGTCCCCATGCCACCATGCGTGCCCTTGGTGTGGACTGTAACTTTTGGTTCTTAGATCTCTTCTGGTAAGCCTTCTGCAGACTCCCTCTAAATGAAGCCTGGAGAGTTCGGGGTACCGTGTCCGTCTCCGGCTTTGTAAGTCACCCCTGCCTGGTCCTCCAGGAAGGCTGGTTGGTGAGCGGCGAGGGGCCGGGGTGCCTGGCAGTCGCAGGTGTGTCCTGATGGTTCTCCGAGCCAATAGCTCACCCTTGACAAAGGAGGTCCCTTTGGAACAACATGCAGAGCTCCCGATGTCCCTAGCCCCGAAATGACGGGGAACTTGGTGAGACGCCCCAACACGCTGTTCCTTTTTAGAGAAAATGGGGCTCCTCTACCCCTATGGTCTGCCCTCGGCACTCCACTCATCTTCCAGAAGGTTCTGCGTGGTTGAAGTGCCTTGGTGGGGGACTTCACCGCCCCCCTCCACTCCCTCTACTCTTCCCTTCCCGCTCAGCCAGTGGCACCAGCTAAGTCTTGGGAACTGTGAGCTTCATCCAGCCCAGACTCCTTGGAGCCCAGGGTACCCGGCTTGCAGTGTCCACGAAGCATCTTGCCAAGGCTCCGGGTGGGGGAGAGGACAGTCAGGTAGCACCACATAACCCCTCGTGGGCCTACGTATGAGCCATTTGCAGGGGTCACGGGGCCAGCATAACGGGTTTCTACCCTAATGTCCGTTGATCCTGATGCTCCTGGTGAGGGCTTTCTGTGTGTCTTCCTGTCCCCTTCCCCGGATAAGGCCTGGCGAGAGGCTTCCCTCGGGACATGCCCAACCACATGGGAGCCGAGCAGGGGAGTGTGAGGAAGAGTGGGCAGTGAGCGGGTCAGAGAACCCCGGGGTTCTGGGGTGTCGTCTCTCGCAATTGTCACGTCCGACATAACTGTCATCCCACCAAGCGTTGAACCTGGCACCAACAGTAATTTTCGAGCGTGCCGAGGTGCCGGAAAAGCAGCCCAGGAGGGAACTTAGGGCAAAGAGGTGGCCAGCCTGGGGTTAGACACTTGAAGCTGATAATAGACCACAGATAAGTTGAATGTCGCCACGGCTCCTCTCAGACCCAGAGCCCAGGCAGCCCTCGGGCTTTGTCCATTCTTCGGGGACTCTGGGGGGAGATGAGGTGTCAGGCTGGGGAGGCTCGGGCCTGAGTCCATCAGAGGCGATGGCTGCCGCCTGTGTGGGGGAGGGACGGGCCCTGGAACACCTCGGGGTTCCTGTCTGGGTAAGCAGACGGGAGGAGACCGGAACCTGCCAGCCCTCACTTCACTTCTGTAAAGCATGGTGACGGTGGGTCTCATGACTGATCTCATCATAGAGCCCATCCACCCCCCACCCCCCCCCCCTTCCTGCCGTCCAACCAGTCTCTCCAGTGCCTCCATTGTCGGCTTTGGTTGAAGAGGTCCCAGCACTGGCCATCACGCTGAAAGGCATCCGCTTACTGTATTTCTCTTTCCCCGAGTACTGTATTTGGGTTCTCATTTGCTCTCGGTATCACCTAGACCAGTTGTGATTAAAGCTTTATTTTTTTTTTCTCCCCTGACTTCCCTTTCATCTCTCAAAACCAGATTTTTCTGCCCAGTATGTCCCTTATTAACAAAGATGAGAAGGACACCTCTGATTGACAATGTCTGGAACTGCTTTAAGTCCTTCATTTGTATTTCTCAACAGGGCTTAGGAAAGCGGAGCTTCTGTCCCATTGTCTGGGTCTCGGTAATCCTTTTGGAAAGCTGGGGGCAGGGAGGAGGATTCCAGAGGCCCTGGAGGGGATGGACAAGTGGAATCACATGCATTCGGGAGAATCCTGTGTTTGCTCCTTATGGCGTTACTGTAGTGAATGGGCCCTCTGAGACCCTGGACAGCCGTGGCATCATGGGAGGCGTTGACCTCCTGACTACTGAGGGTTCTCCTAAATCTTTGGCAGCCATTGCTGGTGGGGTGAGAGAAAAGCTAGTTTGGGAGCAGTATTGGAACAAGGATGGCTTTGTAAGCAGTGGTGTCTCTTTCCCACTTAGTGGACATGTCCTGGGCTAGTGTCTCAGGAGTGGCACTGGCAGGTAGGTGTTGGCCTACTCAATGCAAGGTCATTGGTTCTAAACTACCAGCTGCTCGTTGGGAGCAAGATAAGACCCTCTGCTCCCATAAAGACCGACAGCCTTGGAAACCCCATAGAGGTTCAACAGGAGGCTGAGTCAACTCGATGACTGTGAGTAGAGGATTAGTGTCTGGCTGGAAGAAGGCAACCGGTTGGAAAACCTTTGTTCTTATCCTGTTTTCACTGATTTTTTGCTTCTGGGAGCTGGGAATCAGTGAGGCCGGGACCAGGCAGCATAGAATTAGTAGAGAAAGGACACTCTAGGGCATCAGTTCTCAATCTGTGGGTCATGACCCTTTTGGGTAATCAAGCAACCCTTTCATGGAGCTCGCTCGACATAGCAGTAGCATAATGACAGTGTTGAATTAGCAACAGAAATAACTTTTGGTTGGGGGGGGTCTGCATCCCAAAGTTGACACCAGCGCATGTGGGCGTGCCTGGAGTTGGACTTAGCTCCGTGCCAGCTGGTTACTGGGCCACACCTGGTCACAACCCGATGCCCACCTCCACAGCAGGCGTGCCAAGGGCTTGCCAAGTTCTCTTCCAGGACTTAGGAGAGCCTCCCGGTGGCCTTGGTCAGCTCAGCTTGGCTTCTTTGTTTGCCCCCCAGGCCTCTTGCCTGCCTCCCCACAAGCAGGTCCCCGTTTTCCACTCCCCGACTACCGCACCCCCTTTCTACATCTTGCACCCCACCTCCAGCCGTCAGTGGAGCAGACCCGCAGCTGAGGCCTCGGAAGCCCCCGTGTGGCTCCATCCCCCAAATCAGCTTAAGCCCTTCACGCTGGCAGCCCAGCGCCCCAGCGAGGCATCCATGCTTTTTGACTGGAGCAGATCTGCCACTGTCATTTTTTGATATCTTCTGTTTTTGTATGCGGGAACGCAGAGCACAATTAGAATACAGTTATATATCCTCATAGTTATTAAAGCTTGGATTAACATGACATAAAGTTTTGTCTGGGGAGTCTTTTGCTATGGCTCAGGGAGCATTTTTTGTGACAGTAATAGGCTACAGTTAATATACTTGAATGATACTAGAATCTGTGTTATAAGGCAGAACAAAAGGGGTTTATCTGAGACTGCATTACAAAGGTGGAATTATCACTGCGAGTGATCCGCAGAGATCCGGGCTTAATTATTGTCGCTGGTGTCATCTCGGCAGAATGCGGGTAGTGACTGGAGCACAGTAAGGTGAGCAGGGCCGGCTTGTCAGTCGCTGGCGAGTGACCAGACTCCGCTGCTCCTGCGGCGCTCAGAGCTGGCTGCTACGCAGTTTGTTCCTGGAGACCGAGACCCCTTGCCGGCTCCAGCAAGGTGAGAGCGGCAGGTGTTGTAAAGCTCCTTCCAGCGCTTGGCAGTGACCAAGAGCCCCCTGGGTGGTGGACTCGAGGAGCGGCCAGGGAGAGAGCTGGTGGCTTCCACCCAACCAGCAGGCCCAAGGACCAAACACCAAGCAGTCTGTCTCCGTCAACATGTTAAAAACACCCAAAACCACACCCAGAGCTGCCAACCCATGCTGGCCCTTTAGGACGAAAACTGCCCCTTTACTCACGGGCTCGGGCTGTAGATCTTTCCAGAAGCAGACTGCCAGGAGCAGCTGATGGGTTCGAACCGCCAACCTTTGGGTTGGCCGCTGGGGGCTTTCGCCACAAAACCACTCAAAACAAGACAGAAAACTCCCGGGTGGATGTCAGCTCCTAGAGGTTCTGGGAGGACGGGGGTGGTAGAACTGGAGAGTTTCTGAGACTGTGGGAGCAGAGAGCCCCCATCTTTCTCCGGGGAGGCGGCTGGTGGATTTGAGACGCTGACCTTGTGGTTAGCAGCCTTATCTGTAACCAATACACCACCAGGAGGGCTCTTTAAAAAGGAGCTGGCGTGGGAGTCAGATCTAGGGGGGCTTCAGCCTATTGGGTCCTAAGTCCGCCACCAGCTCCCCGGGCCACCAGGGCCGCATACAGACTACCACCAAGACACGCAGACAGGGCCGTTGTCCCCTGCACCCCGTGGGGCTCACGGATCAGAATGGGCCTGATGGCAAATGGGCTTTGACACTGGGCTGGGCCCCCCTCCAGTCCAACTCTTCGGCCCCCTCATTGGGTCTCCCTGCCCAGGAGGCTAACGGACAGTCTGCTGGAACGATTCTGTCCTCTCCCTGCCGCCACCTTGAAGGGTCTAATTGTTTTGACAAGCAGAGGAGGTGGGCAGTATGCTCTGTCAGAGCCCAGCTGTAGCTGCCCAGGTGTGTGCCTATACATGGCCCTGCGGGGCGACCCTGGGGCCACCCCTTCTTCGTCCGGAGGACTACAGAGCACGCAGGAGTGCCGGGGAGGAGAGCACAATCAGGACTCCCACATTTCCTTGGGGGCCAAGTCAAATGCATCTGAGGGGCGAGGGGTAGACAGCTCAGCCCCGAACAGGGCCAGCACCCAAGGCTTTTAGGCGTGCTGTTTGACAGCACTGTTTGTCATAGCTAACTACACGCCTGTCCTTACAGCCTGCGTCTGGTAACTGAGAGTGGCTCTCATTTCACCTTTCCTCCACAGGAAGATGTGCGTGTTGATTTTAAAAGGCCCTCCTCCTTTTCATGGTGCACCTTTTGAACACAGCCTCTCCGCCCTGGCGTGCTTTTTCCAGCCAGCTTGCTGCTCCTGTGTCCTACTGGAGCCCCCCTCTCAGACCATGGCCAGGGTATTCAGCAGCATCTTCTCCTTAGCTCTCTGCAATCTCAAAGGCTGCTCTTTGAGCACAGAGCACAGAATTTGAGTTCAAGCACGGAGGGGTTCGAGAAGTGACTTGCTCTAGGTTACATGTTTGGGAAGTCAGGAGGTAGGGATTTGAAATCAAGTCCTTAAATGATGGCCTTCTAAATACCAGAGCAGGGTTGACCATGAACCCTCACCAAGTGCAACTTCCTGGGGCCGTCCCAATGCTACTGAATAGTGCTTGCAGGGCAGTGGCTGGGGCTCTGCACTGAATGAGGTCATCAGGGCCCTTGTGTGCACACGAGGTCAAGCATCCTCATGCCCTCTGGATAAGTGGACTGTAGACCCTGCCCTGATGTTCCCAGGGCAGCTGGTGATGGGTGTGCACTTGGCCCCGATGCCAGGAACGCTGGAGCATGGGTGCCTTGTGCCCCGACCTTTGAGCCAAAGAGAACATGTGGGATTTCCCTGAAGTCTCCCACTGTATCCGGGAGAGAGCCGGGGATGGGAGTAGGAGAGTTCCTTGTCTGGAGAGCTTTGCTGGCGGCAGAGCCAGCCCTGGTTCCTGTCGTCCTGACGGTGTCTGTCCATCACCCTCTGCCTTTCTACTCCTCAGATGATTAAAAAGAAGGGTTGGTTTTAATTAGAATAAACATGGTATTTCTCCTGCCGCAACAAGGCCTTCAAAGCGGGGGGTGGCGGGGAGAAGATCTCAATACCCCAATTATGCCAAAGCATTCCCAGTCCTATGCAGGAGTAATTAAAAAATGCAGCTGACGCCTGTTCTCTCGCTTGTTTTTAAACGAACAGCTAAGTATCTGTCAGGATGATGAGTGCCCGGGCCTCAGAAGGCCTTGCGATCTCAATTTGCTCTCAGGGACAGCAGGGAGGAGAACCTGCAGCTGAGGCTGGAGTGGAAGCCCTGGGCCACCCCAGCTCAGGAACTGGAGCCACCCCTCCCCGCCCCCCCCCAGTCTGTGCTTGGTTAGGGGGCACTCCCTCCTGAGACCAGACTGTGGGGGGAAGGCCAGGCTTATGCCCGTGTTCTTATACAAACCTGCAGCCATCCTCCCCTTTCTGTGTGGAGAGGTGAGGTCAGTTCTTCCTTACTTCTCTCTCTCTCTCTCTCTCTCTCTCTCTCTCTCTCTCTCTCTCTCATATTTTTGTGAAAATAGACACGGCCAAATGGTAT
>PVJH01040772.1:0-15421 GCA_004026705.1 Nesogale talazaci
GGTGGGAGGACCTGGGAGGGCTGCAGTGCAAGTTCAGAGGGGAACCTTTTCCCAGGTTGGGAGTGGGGGGGTGGGTCAGTCTGCATGCCAGCCGGCAGTCCCTGCAGGTATGTGAGCATCTGTGGGTTAGTTACTAGCTGGGATACCAGCGGTGGTTCTGGGGACCCACTTTGAGGTGGCGACTGGGTGGGTCATCTTCCAGATGCTGGGAGACCTTAGCTCGGAGCAGCAGGTGTCATGGCAGCTCACTGCCTCGTGTCCCCATTTCAGAGTGTGGCGTGTGTGGCAGGCCCTGTGTGCTCAGATGGTGCCCATTTGGCCCCCAGAAGGCAGGCTCTGGGGTGGGCACTTAGCTGGGAGGGTGTTTCCAAGCCTGGCTTGTTCTGGGCGCCCGGCGTTGAGGGGGTGAGCAGGCAGGACAGGCTCACTTCTGTGTTGAATAACTCCCTCGATTGATTCCGACTCCTTGGGACCCCAAGGATAGACCGGGACTTGCCCCCATGAGTGTCCCAGGCAGCAGCTCTTTGCAGGAGTCGAAAGCCTTGTCTTTCTTCTGTGCAGTCGCTGGTGGCTTTGAACTGCCAACTACCAGGGCTCTTGGTCTCTTCCAAACTGGAAGGCAGATAGATACTCCTACAGATGGAGGAGGCTGAGTTCAAGCCTCCCCCCCCCCACCCCCCACTGTGCCCTGGCTGGTCCTGCCTCTCTGTGTGACCCTAGTGGTCATGGCTGGACATCTCATGGCTGGATCCACTCCCTCGGCCCCTAGGTCTGACTTCCCAGTTCTGCCCACCCCCACCCCATGCTGGGGTATCCTGAAAGGCTGTAAAGGTCTGGAAGCTGAGGCTTCTGGTGCAGAAAGAGGGTCCCTGTGGAGGGGAGTCAGCGCATGGAGGCTGTCTCTGGCCGTGCCCGCTGGGGGCCCACAGCCTCCTGTTTGAGGGTTCAATGATAGGACCCTCCACCCCTGAGCGGGAGACCCTGGGAAATTCCCGGCCATTGCAGGCCTCACCCGCCAGATGGGCACTGCCGGTGTGTGTGTGTGTGTGTGTGTGTAACTTTCTGCGGAGCATGTAGACAGTGAAGAAAGGCCAGGCTGACTCTTGGAAAGCAGCCCTGGTGGCAGTGTGGTCCTGCGTGGGGTGGCTGTCCCCCGGTAGGCAGTTCAAATCCATCCCAAAGACAGGTTTCCTCCCCCGTGCACAGCCCCCCCCCCCCCAGAAGCTCACCAAATGGTCACTGTCTGTCGGCCTCGCCTCCATGGCGGTGGCTCTGCTTTTTCGGTTCATCTTTTGGCAACCCTGTGGCCCACCACGGCCCCGTCTGCTGCTGGCCATGAGGGCAATGCGGGCCTGGGCAGCAGGTCAGTGCCCTCTGCATGGGGCCAGCACGGGTCAGGGCTGACCAAGGCCTCACATGTGGATGTCTGCCACCTGCCGAGGAGGACGCCTGGAGGAGGCGGGCCTGGGATGGGGGGCAGGTGGGTGCTGATGAAGGTGGGCCTGTGCAGGTAGGCAGGAGCCAGATCCTCCCTGCAGTGGTGTCCTCGTGCCCAGAGATGCTGACCGACCGCCAGGTCAGTGGTCTGAATCCACCAGGCACTTTGTAGGAGATAGACGAGGCTGGCTGGCTGCCTGTGTCCATACAGGTGGCGGCCTCAGAGGCCCATGGGCTGTTGTGTGCTGCTCTCCGGGGTCCCAGTCAGTGGAGGCCGACTCGGGAAAGAGTACAGTGTGCAGTATCCCGTCTGGCCTGAGGACTTGCCAGTGCCAAGGACGTTGCAAACACCTCAATCAGAAGCAAGGCCCAGGTCGCCGTTCTATAAACACAACTTTATTTTTAAGCTGGAAAGATCAACTTTTTTCCATCACTATTTTTAGTGCAAAGGAAATGGGTCCTGTTTGGTGGAGGCCCGTCCCCCAGGTCTTGCCCTGTGTGCCCTCCTCTCCTCCTCTTGTTTCCACGGGGTCCCACCCGACCAGATGTGGCTCCAAACGAGGCCCTGCAAGACCAGAACAAGCTGGGGAGGGGTGGGGGCGGGGCTGGGGTTCATTGAAACATGGCAGTGCCGATGGTTTTATGGAGGATGGTGCAGTGGAGTGTCATGCTGTCTATAGTGTCACACCAACGATGCCAGAACGCATACAACCAAAGCATCCAAGAACAGGGGAGAGGCAGGTGCGTGCAGAATACAGTCTGGCGTGAACAGGGGAGAGGCAGGTGCATAAGGAACACATAGTGTGGTGTGAACAGGGGAGAGGCAGGTGTGTAAACACAGTCTGGTGTGAACAGGGGAGACGCAGGTGCATGAGGAACACAGTCTGGCGTGAACAGAGAAAAGGCAGGTATGTGAAGAACACAGTCTGGTGTGAACAGGGAGAGGCAGATACGTGAACACAGTCTGGTGTGAACAGGGAGAGGCAGATGTGTGAAGAAGAGTGGTGTGAAGGGGGGAGGTGCAACAGGCACATGAAGAACACTGGTGCGAACAGGGGAGAGGCAGGTGCATAAACAGTCTGGTGAATGAGGCTGGGGTGGGAGGAGCACTGATGTGAATAGGGGAACTTGACCGCTCAAGGGACACGGGCCAGCAGTCAGGAGTGCCCTCCTTAGGTCACTGCTGGACAGTGAGTGGGCCGGGGACACGGGACTGGGTGGCTGTGTTCCCTGAGCTGACAGCCCACCGCAGGGCCAGCCTGGTGTCTGCACGTGGCGGCCGCGCTCTGGCTGGCTGGCTGGCTGGCATTCGTGGACCCTAGTGGCACTTTGTAGCATTTCAGTGGGGCTTGGGGGCTGTTTGAAGGCAGGGCTGGAGGGAGGTGTTGATGAACACACAGGACAGTTCTCGTGGGGGAGGCTCCCTTTACCATGCCAGGGGCACAGTCAACAAGTGACAGGGACTCTTGGTCATCCACGGGTGTCAGAGGAGAACGGGGTTCCACTGGGCTTTAGTGAGGCACTCTAAGGGGAAGCAGATCACCTGGCCTTGCTCCTGAGGTGCCGCTGGGGCTCTTGACTGTCTAGGCCTCTGCCGAGCATCCTGGTGGGGTCCCTGCCTGCTAAAGCGTGTGCCCTGAGCTGGTGTCATCTCTTGGTAGGGTCACTGACCGCACCAGCCGTGCTGGGCAGGTCGTGTTTCGGACGGGGTCACTTCCAGGGCTCAGGTATGCCTGACCCCCTGTGGTGATTCCATTGTCCTGGTACTTAGCTGACAGGAGTTGGCTGGCAGCGAGGTAGAGCAGCGGAGGCAGCGAGGCCTGTGGCACCTCAGAGGTGCTGGTGAGGAGTCTGGAGAGGAGTGTGGGCGTGGGTGGCCAGCAGCACCACTGTCTGTCCGGGCGAAGGTTAACTGGACCGTCCCTTGGAAATGAGGGTGGAGGGTCAGCCTTTGGTAGACTTTGGGCGGTTGTTCAGGAGAGACCAGTCCTGGAGATGGGCATGATGTTTGGTGAAGAGGGCCAGTGAGGACTTCCTGGAGATGAAGGGACACGGTGGCAGCCCACAGGACTCAAAGATAATGACTGTGAGGACGAGGGACACCCACCAGAGGGGGGGAGGCATCCCTGTACCTCATGCACAGTGGCCCTCTGTGAGCTGAAACCGCTCACAAGCACCTGCAACAGCCACACGGTGAGAGCGTTTCCAACAGCCACATGTGAGAATGTTTCCATCAGCCAGACGTGTTTCCAACAGCCACACATGAGAGTGTTTCTAACAGCCACACGGAGAGAGTGTTTTCAACAGCCACACGTGAGTGTTTCCAACAGCCACACAATGAGAGTGTTTCCAACAGCCACACATGAGAGTGTTTCTAACAGCCACACGGAGAGAGTGTTTTCAACAGCCACACGTGAGTGTTTCCAACAGCCACACAATGAGAGTGTTTCCAACAGCCACACGTGTTTCCAACAGCCACATGGTGAGTGTTTTCAACAGCCACACAGTGGGTGTTTCCAAAAGCCACACGGCGAGTGTTTCACTTTGCGGATGAAGATGATTCTGTGTCAGCTGGAAGCTTGGGTGAGGGGAGGCGATGGTTATTTACAGGTCACTTTGCTCAATCAGAATAAGCCGTCAGCATCATGTTTCCAAGTTAGTTGCACGTTTTACTTAATGTATCAAAGTTCCTGAAGACCTTTGGAGGGTCCCAGGATTCTGAACAGTTCATAGGGAAGGTAGCCAGTGGGTGTCCCTGTCAGACTGGACGGCAGGCGTCCCCTCAGATTGGGGGTTGGGGATTCTTGGCATTTCTCCCAGCTGTGGTGGGTGGTGCTGGAATGCTTCCTTCCCTTGAGTCTGGACACTAGAACACAGCCAGAGAGACAGAGAGTGAGAGGAGGGGAGATGGGGCAGGGGGTGGGGGGGTGGGGAAGAGAGAGAGAAGAGAGCGAGCGCGCGCCAGCCTGATGCTTTTCTGCCACCAGCCCAGCAGAGACTAAGGGAAAAGCGGACCCTGTCTCCTGACAACCAGGCCGCCATGGGTCTCAGCTGACCGGCTAGTCAGTCTGGGGTGCTTGTCTGAACAGCCAGGTTGCCACACTTGTAGGGGGCATGGGGGTTTCCGTGTACACTTACTGAGCTGCAAGGCCGGCAATTGGAAACACCAGCCAAGACGCCCCAGAGACAGTGGGGTTTCCCGCTCCTATAAAGAGTGACCCGTCTTGCAGGGACAGTCAGTTGGTACTGACTTGTCACTGGGCCCAGTTTTCTCCGATGAGCAGCAGGGTGGGGGTCTAAGCAGCCTCCATGCAGGGCAGTTGATTGGATTCTGGCTCAGGGACACCCTCCTCCCAGGACATGGGGGAACTTGCCTGTGCATCCCCTGGAAGCAGACTGCCCTGGGCTTCTGGGATGGGCGGCCGGAGTGTGGTGTATGCGCTGGTGCTGAGCCGTCGGCCTTTTGGTCAGCATCCCATAAGCACTGCTTCTCTGGCATCTGGCTGGGAAGGGGACGTGTGCATACTTTGTGTTAGTTTCCACATATTAGTGTGTGTGTGTGTATACACCTGTCTGGAGGTGTGTGCATGCAAATGCACACATATTAGTTTAGCATATCAGTGTGTGTAGTCTGCACATACACGTGCACATGTTAGCTCAGCATATCAATAGGTGTACCAGTCTGAATATGCACATGCACATGCATGCGTGTTAGTTATGCAGATCAGTGTGTGTGCCTGTCCTAAATGCACATGCGCGAGTGTTAGTTTATGCATACTGTCGTGTGTGTGTGTGAGAGACCCTGTCTGGATGTGTACGTGTGTGTGCCTATGTGTGTGTTAGGTACCTTTGTGATCAACATAGAGGTTGGCCATCTCCAGGGCGGGGGTGGGGGTGGGAGTGGGGGAAGGAGTGGGGGCACTGTGACTGCCCGGGGGCAGCACGGGAGGGACCTGGCCCCCTCTGTGGCACAAATGCAGACTTCGGGCAAAGCTGCATGTCTGCTGTGGCTGTACTGCTTATACATCAGTACGACCTTGCCTTCTGCCCCACAGTTGCCAGCCTGATGGGAAGGCTGGGAGCTTCTAGAGATTGCCAGCCTGGCTGGCAGTAGTGGGGGCTGGAGGAGCACGCCCCAGGGCTTGGAAGTGGTCTCAGCGGCCTGGTTAGCTGTTTGCTGTGGTTTCAGGGGCATCTTCCATCTTTGTGCTGCCTCGTGGGTAAGTCATGGCTGTGGGCAGTCATGCTTCGCTACTCAGTCCCGCCCGGTCTGTGCCGGGCAGTCTGAGACAGCAGAGGCCAAGTTTCTGGAACCCTGTGCTTCTGAGCGTCCCTGCCACCTGCAGTCCACCGGCATTTCTCCGTGACGACTGGCCGTGGGTCAGGTCCATTCCCGCCGTCTTTCCAGAAGCGCGTCATGCTCCGCGTTGGGTGAACTGATTCCCAGCCAGAGCCCCTGGGTCCCAGGTGGCCGACCTCATCTGGGGGGGGGGGGGGGGGGGGTGCTCCCTGACACGGGTCCGCTGTGGTGTGCCGCACAGGTCCTGTCCGAGGCCCGGTCCCCGGTGACGGCCCCTCCGTGGAGGCGTCGGCTTGAAGGCACAGCGGGCGGCCCGCTCCAGTTTCGGAGGACATGCTGGGCCTGTTCCCATTTCAGGTTGTGCATGTGTTTCCCTTATGTGGGGGACAAACACGCTCCCCCTCCGGGTGGGTTTCTGATGGCGCACGTGTGGCAGGCAGTGGGGTTTCTGTGTTCTGTGCCCAGGCCGGGGCAGAGCCGGTGTTTGCAGTTGGCTTCACGCGTGGCTCCGGGAACACCGTGATGTGGGGTGGCGAGGCAGGTCGGCCTGGGCTCTGTGCGCACGCACACGTCTCTGTGCGCGCAAACGCGTCTCCTCTGCGCATGCGGCTCACCGCTGTTGCCTTTGGGTCTGTGGGTTTGCTGCGGGGGCTGGTTGGTGGTGGCCGTGCTAGGTGCCATCGACAGGGCTCTGATCATCGCGGCCTGGGGCATGCCCACCAGAAGGCCACGTGCCCGGCCCCGCGCCGTTCTCACAGTGGTCCCTCTGCCTGAGCTGGTCGCCAGAGTCGCTGCGCCCTTTCCTCGTTTCCTCTCGCCGTCCGCCTCTGCATGCACGACGTCCCTCCGCCGGGGCTGGTGCCTCGTGACAGCACATCCACAGGGCGTGAGACGACGAGACGAAGACTGGCCGCCCTTCCCGGTACTCTGGTCACCCTTCTTCCAACTCAGTGGTCTCTCCTGTGGCCAGTCGTCCGTGGTACTGTGAGCGACCTTCTCCAGCACCCGCCTCCAGGTGCGCAGATGCTGCTCCTTCCCCCTCTCCCTGCCCGACCCTTGCTTTCCAAGATGCTGAAGAAGAGGTCTCCTGCAAGGACTCTGGTCTCTTTGTGGTTTGTGCTGCTGTTTGATTTACTGTAGAGCCTGGAGCGGCTGCCGAGCCTGCTTCTTGGTCGTTAATGTTGGTGCGGCCGAGTCTTGACTGTGATGTGTTGACGCAGGGTTTCTGCATCCTCAGGTGCTACCCTGGAGAAGCCAGAAAGGGCCGCCTGGGGGAGCAGAGCCCCATTTGCCCGGGCTGTTGAGGAGGCTGGTGTCTGAGGTCAGCCAGGTGGGAAGGTGTTCTCTGGCTCTGGGGGCACTCTTCGTTGCTGGCTGATCTTCATGTGGTGAGACACGGGCCCCCCTTGTCATGCTGTTAATCTCCCGCCCCGGTGACCTCTTCCTCCACTCCCCCTTTGGGGTTCATTTCCGTCACAGATCCCTTCTGGTCCTGGCCATCCTGTGTGTGTACTTAACCCTGTGTGCCTGCCCACCCACCCAACCCAGAAGCATCAGGGTCACTCCACCCCGAGGTGAGGTCCAGGAAAGGCCTGGTGATCTGCTTATTAAGATGCCACCTTTGGCAACAGGTGCACGGCTCTGCTATGCCAGCTGCTGCAGGGGGTGGACAGTGATGGCTGTGTGTGTGTGTGTGTGTGTGTGAGAGAGAGAGAGAGAGAGAGAGAGAGGCAGTGATGGGACGCTAGTAGGCGTGTGTGTGTGTGTGTGTGTGTGTGTGTGTAAGGAGGGTGATCAGGGCTGTGTTAGTCTGGGTGGACTAGAGGAACAAATTCATGGACACGCATATGGATATAAGGAAAATGTTTATATACAAAAGGAATAGGACATTGAGAAAGCATCCCAACGCAGTCCAGTCCAAAGTCCTAAGTCCGATATTAACGCATATGCCCAATACCAGTCAGTCTATCATGTCTCCTTCCAACTCACGAAGTCACAGGCCAGTGGGTGCAGAGTCCCAGTGCTGGCAGGGGTCTCCCCATGGTTCCTCACTTCCAGGGCTCAGGGTCCATCAAGAGCATCCAGTGGTGGTAGAACCAACTCAGCTCTGGCAGGGGTCCCCATGTGGCCTTTCCAGCTTCAGAGGTCTGATTCCATCAGGGCAAAGCTGTGGGGCTTCTCCCCCGGCTCCTCAGACGCTGCCATCTTGTCTTGTCCGTGATTCATCATCTCTGAGACTAACTCCCAACAACTGGGGAGATGGCTTCTCATCTTTATGAGGGAAATATCATGAGATTTCCCAGAAGTCTCAGGAGAAAGCCGTGCCCACATAGAAGCCTCTGTGGCTACTCAATGGCTATCTCCAGATGAACAGGCCAGACTCTATCTACCCCTACATCTCAATTATTAAATTAACATAAGCATATGACCGCCACAAGGGTCCAGGTGACCATTTTGCCCACCACACGTCATCTCTCGAGGGTACCAGGAAACCATGATGTTAAGGCCGTCATAGACACTGCTTGTCCCAGGTCCAGTTTGCAAACCCGGGAACATTTCCGACCCCTTGAGCAGAGATGCCGGCCCCTAGCGACCTTCAGCCCAGGACGGGGCTGCCTTGCAGGTTTCTGGCACGGCTATTCTTCGGGGCAGAAGGCCTCCTCTCTCTCCTTCAGACTGACCATCTGCCCACCAGCAGCCAGCATGGCACCAGGATGCCCCTGAGGCGCCATGTGTCCATCGACTCAGGGCCCAGTCCGGAGTCTTTGCTGGCGGGAGGGGGGGGGGGTCTCCCACAAGTCCTAGAGACCCTGTTCACAGTCTGCCTCTGCAGCTTTAACTGGGAGGATTATGCGTTGCCATGGAAACAGGGAAGGATCCTGTTTACATCATGCCTCCAGGAAATACTTTTGGAAGATAGCAACAGGTTTACCCAAAAACATAGTAGCTCCTCCCACCCTGGGGGGGGGGGCCGTTGGGGAGAGGGAGCTTTTGTTCTACCCAAGAGCAGATTCCCAAAGCCCAAAGAAAACCCTTTCACCAGTACAGCGATGGCCCTGCAGTGGGTGATGCGCCCTGGAGGCGCTGGCCAAGATGTCCACAGAGATGGTCCCTGCAGTGGGTGATGCGCCCTGGAGGCGCTGGCCAAGATGTCCACAGAGATGGTCCCTGGAGGCGCTGGCCAAGAAGTCCTGCCTGCCTCTTGGACTTCCTCTTCTTATTAAGATCAGAGATGTATCGTTGGTGGCCCCGAGGGCACCAGTCACCTTTCTGGGAGGCAGGATGTGAACTGTAACAGCTCTATTACCGCCCCTGGTTGGACTAACCCGGAGGCCATTGGAGTGTGTCCATTCAACTTAAAAACCCAGATGGTGAATTCTCAAAAGTGTCCTGGCTCCCCGCCTTTCTGGTGACGGTTGGCATAGCAGTGTGGGTTCTCCATCCAGGGTTTCCAGAGACTCCCTGATGCTGGCTGGCTCTGTTCTCCACAACCAGGAAACGCTGTGACTGTGTTTCCTTGTGCTACCCATCCCCCCTCCTTCCCAGGCTACCTACCTGCTCACTTGTGTTTCTGAGCCCTTGTCTGTCAAGAGCTGTACGGGCGGGCGATGTCTTCGAAGGGGTGCGGTATCAGTGCGCAGTGGCCTTTGTTTGATGGGCTGGCTGTCACTTATCTCAGAGGTGATGAGGGCCCTTTTCAGGTCAAGGTTTAGCACTTCGCTAAGAGGTCCTGTTTTCGCTAAGGGTCAGTCTTCGCTAAGAGGTCCTGTTTGTTGACCTGGGTGCTGGACAGACTGTTCACCACCAGGCCGGCGGGTCAAGCCCACCAGCCGTCCTGAGGGAGGGAAGAACATGGGGCTGGGCTGCTCTGGGGGGTTGTCCGTGGAAAGGCTCTCTGTGCTCCTCACTGAAAGAGCCGGGTTGCATGTGGCTGTCTGGGCACCTTTCGGATGCACCCGTCTCTCGCCGTGTCTGCGGTCCCCGGTCAGACTGGCTGTTGCCGTCACCCGGGGAACGAGGCTCACCCTGCAGAAGACCCACCTACCTGCCTGCCCCCCCAGCCCCCCGGCCAGGCGTGCTGCCTGGCTTTCCTGCAGCCTTCCACTCCTGGTGCCAGGGGCTGGAAGGGCAGGGGGAGAGACCTCCTTGCTTCCACTCACACTTGCTGCTTGCCAGGAGCGGATGTGACACGTGACACTAGCGAGGGGAGTCACGTGACCTGGGGAGCGGTGCTGTCCGGGAAGCAAACCCCTCTGTCCCCGCCCCTGCGCCTTCTCTGCTGGCCCCCTCCCCCTTCCATCCCTGAGGGAGCTACCTCCTCTGCTGCGCTTTAGCAGGTGGTGGTACTGGAGCAATGAAACAGTAACTCCCAGACTGAAACCGACCAGAGCCCACGGGACAGTGATTTTGCAACAACACAGCTCCACACAAGGAAACGGGAGCCCCTGCCTGCAGTCAGTAACGCACACTCCATCCAACAGGCACACTTACTCTGGGGACCCACACAATGAACCAGGAACGTGCGTGAGCCGCAGACCGGGGTGCAGTCCTCAGTGGGGGTGTCCAGCGGCAGTGACCAGTCCTGTCTGCCCTCCTCCCACGACGGCACTGACCCTCCCTCCCCTTGGGGGGGGGGGTTGAACGACTCATTTCACAGGAGCCACCCGATCGGTCACAGCAGCGACACGGCAGTGGCGCAGTGGAAGTGGTAAGGAACAGCACGTTACGGTTGGGGGTCACCACCCCATGAGGGGCTGTGTGAAAGGGTCACGGCATGAGGAAGGTGGAGAAGTCCTGCCTTAAGGTTCCAGGATGCGTCTTGGACCCAGCAGGAAAGCAAGTGTGGTCTTCCTTGTCGGTGAGGAAGACCCACTGTCACCCCTCCCAAGTGCAGGCCCAGGGGGCCCTGGTGGCTCTGTCTGCTCGGCCCCCCCCCGCCCCACCCCACCCCCTGACCGCCTGGGGAGGCAGCTGAGTCTGCAGATGGCCGCCTCTGGGTGGCTGCTGGGGCCTCCTCCCCCTCCGACGGCCTGCCGGGGAGGCGGCTGAGCCTGTGTGCAGACGGCCGGGTGTGGGTGCCTGAAGTGACCTCTGCGGAGCCTCCTGCGAGCTCTTCGAGCGGCTGGAGGGCTGGAGGTCATGGAGCCAGGGCTCCTGGCCTGTTCCAGCTCGTCCGGGGCCGGGGGGTCTCCTTCGGCTTCCCCATTCCCTCTCTGACCTGCCATTGGCTCCTTTTCCAGCACATGGCCTCTCCTGCCAAGGATGTGAGCAAAGACGGGCCCTGGAAGGCCTGCCACTGGTGTGTGGCATCGCGGGGTGGGGCAGGATGGGGGAAGGGGATGTTCAACAGCGTGCCCTTCCTCTCTCCCTCTCTAAAAGCCCCTGCCAGATCCCCGGCCAAGAGCCGCTGGGGTTAGCCCATGTGCAGATTAGTAGAGTTCAGGTGTGTGTGTCAGAGAGAGAGAGAGAGAGAGACAGGCACTAGCTGTCTATGGGAGGGTGTGTGCACATGTGTAAGAGTGGGTGCCTGATAGGGAGTGTGTGTGTGTGTGTGTGTGTGTGTGTGTGTGTGAGAGAGAGAGACAGGCTAGCACTCTGGGAGGGTGTGTGTGCACATGTGTAAGAGTGGGTGTCTGATGGGGAATGTGTGTGTGTGTCTGAGAGAGAAAGAAGCAGGCTAGCTGTCTATGGGAGGGTGTGTGTGCACATGTGTAAGAGTGGGTGTCTGATGGGGATTGTGTGTGGGTGTGTGGGGGGTGTGGAACACAGCCTCTGTACAAATGCACTTGGCACTCTCCCTGGAATCCTTGTCTTGTGGGCGGGCTCAGATGTCCCTGGCTCACCCTGGAGCTGGACGGGAGGAGAGAAAGGCCGCAGAGTCCCATCAGCGGCCCGTGCCCGTTGCCCAGGTTCCGAGGGGCTCTGCACTGCCCCTCACCGGTGGACTGAGCCCGCCAGACCCCGGGAGTCCCCCAAGCAGCAGGCGGTGTTGGGGAGGCCGGGAGCCGTCTCAGCAGACATCGAGGACAGCTTTCTCTTCGTCCACGTGGACGTCGGAGGAGGTGGGCGGATGAGGCATTGCCAGCTGCCTGTCCTGGCTGCCGGGTCAGTGGGGGCTTCAGCCGGGTGGAAGGTCACGGGCTGTCGGGCTCCTGGGAGGGGGGGGGGCGCGGAGGGCTGAGCGGAGCCAGGCTGATGCTTTCTCGGCAGGTGCGGATGGTCAGGGAGCCTATTTCCTGGTTCCCGCTCTGAGCCCTTCTGTGGGGTGCTGGAAACCAGCCAGTGGGGTGAGGGTGGCCCTGCAGGTGTGTGCTTGGGGGGTGCTGTACGTGGAGCTTTATCTGTGGCTGCACGCGGGGTAGGAGGGTCAGTCAGAAAGTATTGCTACAGGGGGTCCCAGTTCACTCTTACACACACACACACACACACACACACACACACGAGTTTGTCTCTGAACCCAGACGTGGTTGTTTAAACTTGTCCTGTGGGTGACCGCAGACACCCTGGTGCTGGTCTTGTGGGGGTGACGTCCCACTGAGCTCCATGAGACCTGTAGCTTCCGTGGGCCCCCACCAGGCAGGGAGAGGGACCAGCTCCGGAGCGGAGGGTGAAAGGGTCCTTCTGGAAGGAGAAGGCGACCTTGAGGGATTCTGTGAAGGTGTTCCCCGAGCACCAGGCGTTCCTGTGGAAGCCTGTCCACCCCGTGGGAGCACAGGCCTGGCCTGGCCCTGCTGACCTCCCCCGCTCGGCCCACCACTCACAGGACAGGGAAAAAATACAAGGTTGCTTCCCTTGCATGGTTGTCTTGCAGACTACAAGCTACTGACCGCACAGATGTCTTTGGGGGTGGGGGGAGGGAGTGGAAAGGTGGACCCGCCCCCTTCAGACAAGGATCCACTGCGGTGGGGTAGGGGGTGGGGGATGAGGGAAGGGTGTGCCCAGAAACAGCTGCCTTGCTGTTTGATTTTCTGGTTTGCTTTTTTTTTGGCATCACTGCCCTCTGGTGGTGGGAGTAGGAGGCCCAGCCTTTGCTCGGTGGAGCTGGAATTGAACCTCCATCCCAGTGGGCTGCAGTCCCGCGCACAACCACTACGCCACCGGGGCTCAGCCTCTGTGTGATATTCTTAGACGGTTTTTCCGCATAGGATTCACCACCTATTCGATTCGGTCGTTCAATCATGCTAAGAATAGTTACTCGCTCCAGCCCCCCAGCCCCCACCCCAGGAAACCAGGAATCCAGCCCCTTGAGCTCCATGGAGGACTGTTGCTGGGTTTCCCGGACCAAGACCCTCAGAGGGCACGGCGCCGGACGGAGACAGGCCTCCGCCCCGTGTGGAGTCGGTCGGAGGGCGATGCTCTCGCTGTCTCTGATTCAGCGAGCGTGTCTGTCTGTGGGACGGACCCTCCGAGCCGTGCTGTGCTGGGCTGCGTCCTGAGGCTTACAGGATGGGCCCAGGGCCTGTGCGGGCACTGCTGGGGGCTGGGGTGAGGCTGTAGTAGATTCGCCACAGGCCGCACGCAGGTGTGTGTGTGTGTAGTGTGCATATGTGCAGTGTGTGGTGTGTAGTGTGCAATGTGTGCGGTGTGTATGTATGTAGTGTGTGCAGTGTGTGTATGCCTACAGTGGGTGTGTGAGTTGTGTGTGTGTGGATAGTATGTATGTGTGTGGTGTGTAGTGTATGCAGTGTGTGCGGTGTATAGTGTGTGTGCACAGTGTGTGGTGTGTGTATAGTGTGTGTGTGTGTGCAGCAGGTCGGCATAAACCCAGAAAGTCCCTTTTGTTTTTTGTTAGCATATTTTTACCTCTGCACTCAAGTTGGCCTGCTGGTAATAAATTGGCAGAAATTAAAGCGTTTTCTCCAACTTTGCCAGCGTAATTTACAAGCAGTCACATCAAATTCTGTGATTAAATTTGTGAAGATTGCTGGAGAAAGGATCACTGACCATTCCACTTACGCTGAAGCCTAACGATGAGCAGAGGCATCGCACACTGGAGTGTTCTCCCGCTGTCCATGCTCACAGCTGGCAGACAGCGCTGTGTGTATGCACACACACATATACATGCACATATATACACACATGTACATACAATGCCACCTGGATCCGGGCGCCCCTCTCACACGATTGTGGTTTCTCTCTTAGGACAAGTGGGGTGGCTACCCCCATAGCCCTCCCTGTGGAGGACTGATCCTTCCCTCGGGGGAGCCCTGTGTACGGGGGGTCTGGGAACGGCCTTGTGACATGCACATTCTGCTCACTCCTGGTCGCTGCTGTTCTGCTGCCTGCCATGGGAGAGGGACCTCACAGTGGCTGGCCATGGCAGAGGACCTTACGGTTGCCATGGGAGAGGGACCTTAGGGTCGCCGTGGCTGAAGGACTTCAGGATTGCAGTGGCAGAGGGACCTTACGGTTGCCATGGAAGAGGGACCTCAGACCCACCATGGCAGAGGGACCTCATGGTCACCATGGCAGAGGGAACTCAGCCTTCTGTGGCAGAGGGGCCTCACAGCCTTCTTACCTGTGTAGGTGACAGATGGCCTCCGTGGGACTGAGCTGGGAGCGTGGTCCAGGGAGGGAGGTTGCAGTGTGCTGGGGGGGCTGGCCTGGGAGTCTGGAGGGGAGGCCCTGCCATAAGTGGGAAGTCGGAGCTCCACAAGGGGGTTTGAGAATGGAGGGTGGAGGGTGTCAGAGACCAGGCCGTGAGTGAGGCTGAAGTGCCGTGAGGGAGGGTCAGTGCGGACGTGCCTGCCAGGAGGAAGCAGTGGGCTCCGTGGTGGTGGGGGGGGGGGCACGGTGCCCTGCTCACCCCAGACTCGGTGCATGATGGCCCCAGGTGGGCACGCGATGCTGGTTTCAATCTCTCCGGTTTTCCAGCCAGAGGCCCCCGTCTCAGTGGTCAGCCCAGCTCCTGTTGGTTTTTGTACCTTCAGCCGGTTAGTGAGGCTGGGGCGGTGTGAGGGGGTGGTGACCTGGTGGACACACATTGAGACCACCAGCTGCTCTCTGGGGGGAGAAAGACGGGGCTGTCTGCTTCCATGGACAGGCAGCGTGGGAAACTCACACGAAGGCTCTGCGCTGACCTGAGGGGCCGCAACTGCCTCGATGCACCAGAGAGAGAGAGAGAGAGAGAGAGAGAGCTGCTTTGCCCAGCCCTGTGGGACACACACACACACAGATATATGGAGTCTCCACCCTTGCTGTGGGCTCTGCTGCAGGTAAGGCCTGGAGGGAGCACTCACTCAGGTTCTCCCTGCTCCCTGAGGGGTGGGCCTTCTGGTTTGTCCTGTGGGCTCCCAGTGGGAGCTGCAGAGCCCAGAGACTGCGCAGCGGAAATGGAGTTTGTGAGATGGGAAATGGCCTTGAGGTGTTCAGGTCCTTTGTCACGGCCTGCTGGGGCAGGGCAAGGTAGCTGCAGGTGCCAGTGAGCGCACCTGGCTGGGAGAAGTGGGGCAGATGTCTCTTCTAGCCTGACTGTGCCTCAGGACTGGGCCCAAAGGCAGGGCCCAGTAGGGGTGTTCCTGTGGTCAGGAGGGCTAAGGGGGCGGAGTCGGCGCACACGTGGTTGAGAGGGCTAAGGGGGTGGGGTCAGGGTGCTCACGTGTTTGGGAGGGCTAAGGTGGAGGAGGCAGGGGCGGAGTCAGGGTGCGCACAGTGGTCAGGAGGGCCAAGGGGGCGGAGTTAGGG
>PVJH01040773.1:0-15455 GCA_004026705.1 Nesogale talazaci
GATTATTATTATCTCTGCGTGTTTATCTAAATAAGATAGGGTGGATAATCAATCCAGAGGAGGCTTTTTTTTTGCTGTTGTTTTTTGTTTTGTTTTGTTTTTTTCTATTCCTATGTTTTACTTTGCCTTGGTTTTATGATTATTATTATCTCTGCGTGTTTATCTAAATAAGATAGGGTGGATAATCAATCCAGAGGAGTAAACAATGGGACTGATGGTTTTGGGGGAACATGGGAGAGGGAGAGGTAGGAGAAAGGAAGAGGGGTGCTAGCAAACCCTGGGACAAGGGAAGAACAAGTGATCTAAAATCAATGGTGAGCAGCCCTTCTTGATCATGGGCAATGTAGCCATGAAGAATGACTGAAACCTGAACAAAGGCTAAACCATAGTGGGACAAGAGGAGAGCAAAGAGAAATAGACACAATGATTTAAGAAGTGAGTTTCTGGAGAGGACAGCAGCAAAAGCACTGGTGCTGAAAAGAGAGGCCAGGACATAAATAAAAGTTGTAGATCAACTAGATTAGAGAGCAAAGGGCAAACCAGCACAGCAGTCAAACAGCTGGACTAGGGGTAGAAGGGATGGATGCTTAGAGATGAGTAGGTAGGTTCAAATAAAAAAAAATAGAATATGAGTCATGGGTCTATTGGAAAGATAAGTATTCCCCTCAATTATTATCTTTTAAGCATTAATTTAATTTAAAAGGATGACCTCTGACATTTGAGAATTTTTCAAGATCTCCCATCCCCATAATCCTTACCAAGCCTTTCAGGGATTCTTCAAAATCTCTCCCTGACCTCCTCATTTGCATCACTGCATTTATCCAAGAGCATCTTTTGTTCCCCAAGAGTTTAATTAGAAAGCAATTTTCATACCATATAATTCAATATTTCAATCATTGAATCATATCAAGGAAAATTGTACAATCATTCCCACATAAATTTCAGAGCATTCCCCGTGTTCAAAAACCTTTAAGATGAGTCATGCAACCGCAATCCACTCTAGCATTCTCGCCCCAATCTGATCTTCATTGTTTACTCCCCAAATTCTCTCATCCTCCCTATCATCTACCCCCCAACCTCCACCTCTCTATTCCCTATATTGCCTCTTATCAGTTATTCTCATTGTACATCCGCTCCTCCTCAGCTGAGAGACCCAACAGAAAACCATAACTGTTCATTCATCTTTCTGACAATCTATGACAGACTTATTGAGGAGAGTAATTGCTTCTAATTTATTTTCATGATTCTAAGACCAAATTCAAATATCGTTTCATATTAATAACAATAATTAGTGGTGACTGTGGTAAACCCAAGAATCAATAGTCTCTTGAATGTCAAATATATGAGATACACAGAAGTTTTGTGATAAAGATAGATCGTCTTTTTCAATTAATTCACAACACATATTTGTAAACCATAGGTGCCTTTGCTTTTTCATGTTGCAGGGGCCTGAATCCTGCTGTGATGCTGGAAACTATGTCAACAGTATTTCAATTATCAGTGAACAGGCTTCAATAATTTCCAGACTATGAAGAAGGAATAGTCTGCCCACTTCAGAGAAAGTATACACTGAAAGTCTTAAGGATAGCAGTTAAACATTGTTATATGCTGAAAACCTAATGAATACCACATTCATTTTCTGAGATAGTGCCAGAAATTAAGCTCCAGAGAATGGAAGACTCTCAAAATATGATGATGAAAAGTGACTGTCTTAAAATACAGTCAACTATAATGACATGTATGGTGTAAAACCTTCCAGATTAAAGTTTGTGGGACCTTCACTTGCTGATGGATTATGACTCAAAATGAGAAGAAATAGCAGCAAACATCCATACACAATTGGAACCTGGAATGTATGAAGCATGAAACTAAGAAAATTGGAAGTCATCAAAAATGAAGGAATGCATAAAGATAGATATTGTAGATTTTAGTGAGTGGAAATGGGCTGAAACTATCCATTTGGAATCAGAAGAGCGTATGGTTTACTCTGCTGGGAATGACAGATTCTAGAGAAGTGACATTACATTCATGCTCAAAAACAATATTTCAGGATTTAACTCTGTCTGTGGTAATAGTTATCTACATACAAGGAAATCTAGTCAACACAAATATTATTTAAATTTATGCACCAACCACTAAAGCTAGTGATGCAGACATTGAAACAGTCTACCAACATCATCACTTTGAAATTGATGAAACCTGCAATCAGCATCCATTGATAATTAATGGTCATTGGAATGAAAAAATTGGAACCAAAGAAAAATATATAAGGCCGAGCCCCGGTGGCATAGTGGTTGAGTACGGGACTGCGATCCACTGGCTTGGCAGTTCAAATTCAGTGGCAGCTCTCCAGGAGAAAGGCTGGGCCTCCCACCAGAGGGCAGTGATGCTCCCCCCCCCCCAAAAAAAAGAAAACTAAAAAAAAAAAGAAAAAGATATAGTAGTTGGGAAATATAGCCTTGACAATAGGAATGAAGCTGGAGATTGCATGATAGAATTTTGCAAGACCAGCAACTTATTCATCACAAATAACTTTTTTACTTCAACAATATTAAAGGCAGTTATGCACATGGAATTTTCTAGATGGCACATACAGAAATCAAATTGACTACATTGGCTCAATGTTAGCACCTAAATCCAGGCCAGAGACCAACTGTGGACTAGACCATTAATTGCTCACATGTAAATTTAGGTTGAAGGTGAAGAAAATTTTTTAACATACCTGGAGTATATCCTATCTTAAATTTAAAAACATCTTAAGAACAGATTGGACACATTGAATATTAATGACAGAAAACCTAATGAGCTGTTGGATAACACCAAAAATGAAGAAAACAAAATGTCATTAGAAAGAAAGGATAGAAGAAATGATAAAAGTGGATATCAGAAGAGACTCTGAAACTTGCACTTAATCCTTGAGCAGCTAAGGAAGACACAATGAAGATAAAGATCTGAAGAGAAAATTTCAAATGGCAGCTGAGAAAACAAAGTAAAGTATTGCAAAGTATTATAAAATATGTAAAGACCTAAACTTAGAAAACCAAAAAGAAAGAACACACTGAGCATATGTTAAACTGAAAGAACTCAAGAAAAAAAAATCATGTGTTGAATTGAAAGATTCTACAATCAAAATATTAAATGATCCAGTAAGCATCCAAGGAAAATTCACTGTACCAAAATGAACTACATCATTTAACCATTGCAAGAGGTAGTATATGATGAAGAACCCGTAGTACAAAAGGAAGCTGAACTGAAAGCATGAGCCTAAAATAAGGCTCCAGATTGGATGGAATACTAATAGCAATGTTTCAACAAGCTGATGCAGCACTGGAAGTCTTCACTTGTCTATTAAAAAAAATGGGAAGACAGTTACTTGGCCAACTGACTAGAAGATATACTTATTTTTACCCATTCCAAAGAAAGGAGATCCAACAGAATGCACAGCTTATAGGAGAATATCATTGATACCACCTTCAAGTAGAATTTTGCTCAAGATAATCTAACAACAACAGCAGCAGTACATTGACAGGGAACTGTCAGAGGTGCAGGCCTGATTCAGAAGATGATTGTTGATGTCAGGTAGCTCTTGATTGAAAGCAGAGAATACCAGAGAATATTTGCTTGTGCTTTTTTGACTATGCACAGGCATTTGACTCTGTGGACCATAACAAGTTATGGACATTCTTGAGAAGAATGGGAATTTCAGAACATTTAATTGTGCTCATGCAGAACCTGTACATCAGGCAAAAGGAAGTTGTGAAAATAGAATAATTGAATGTTGTATGGTTTAAAAATCAGGAAAGGTGTACATTAGAGTTTTTATCCTTTCATCGTAATGATTTGTTCTGAATGAAGAGCAATAATCAGAGAAGCTGGATTCTATGATGAATGAGGCATCAAAATTGGAAAAAACCTTTTTTCCAACCTGCAATATGCAAATGACACCACCACAGCCTTACTTAGTGACAGTGAGAAAGAATTGAAGCACTTGCTGATCAAGGATTGCAGCCTCCAGTATGGGTGACAGCTCAGTGCAAAGAAGAACAAAATCCTCACATGTGGACCAACAAGTGACATCAAGATAAGTGGACAAAAGATTAACCTTGTAAAGAATTTTGTCTTATGTGCAAACACAATCAATGCTGATGGAAACAGCAGTCAAGAGAACAAAGGGTAAGTTGCAGTTGGTAAATCTGCTGCACACAGCATCTTTAGAATATTCAAAACCAAGGAAGTTACTTTGAGGACTCAAATTTACCTTACCCAAGCCATGGTATTTTTATAACAGGCTTTTTTGGGGGGCAGGGGAGGGGCACATTACTGCCCTCTGGTGATCGTGGGAGCTACCCAGCCTTGCTGCTGCTGGATTTGAACCACCAAGCCAGTGGGTCACAATCCGGCACTCAACCACTACGCCACCGGGGCTCAGTCCCCAAACCATGGCATTTTTAATCACCTCACACACATACAAAAGTTGGACACTGAATAAGAAAGACTGAAGAAGAATTGATACTTTTGAATTCTGGTGCTGACAAAGAATTTCCAAAATACCATGGCCGACCAAAAGAACAAACAAATATATCTTTGAAAAAGTACAGTTTAAGAGCACCTTAGAGAAAAATATGGGGAGACTCTGTCTGATACACTTTGGACATATTATCATGTGAAATAAGTCCCTGGAAAGGGACATGATTAAAGCAGAAGTGCAGCAAAAAAGAGGAAGGCACCAACAGGATGGATTGTCACCGTGGCTGCAATAATAGCCCTGCATATAAGGACAAGTGTGAGAAAGGTGCTGGACCAGACGGTGCTACTGTGAGATGGAATGGACTTTACCACTCTAAGCACAACAGCAGTGCTAAGTGATAGAATCACGACTGAGAAGATGAACTGTTTGATTTTGAAGTGCTTGGATATGCATTGAAAAATCTCACACATGTAAGCAGCTTTTCTCAAAGAGTTCATGTATTTCAATTATGACTACATCTTGTGCTCAATTCTCATTCTTCAACTTAATTGACCTATCAGCATCATTTGGAAATGCTGTTGGTTCTTTTATCATTGCACTTTCTGCAGAACCCACTTCCCAATTGCTTTGTGTTTATTTTCTGCTTTTCTCTGTCTCCTTTCCTAGCTATGCTTTCAGCCCAGAAACTCTAGGTGGGTGTGTCCCAGAATTTTTATTTCTTTCCATATTCACTCTTTTAGACAAAAAAGTGTACATGCCATCTGTATGCTTATCTATACATCCATTAGTGCTGGATGATACACATGATTCACATCCTTGGCTACTAAATGAAATTTAGGAGATTCAAGTCCACTCTGAGTTACTTCAGAAGAAAGTCCTGAGGATATACTTCAAAAAAACCCCAACCAGTGAAAATCCAGTAAACATAGTTCTATTCTGAGAGATATAAAATCACTTTGAGTAGGAATTAACTTGACAGCCTCTGGTTTGGTTTTTGGATTGATAGATGCTCATAATAATCATTTTCCCCCAATCTGTGGCATTCACCTAATCTGGTATCAATTTGAGGATTAAGAGTGTATGGGTGGAGTCTGGCCTGTCAATCTGGAGATAGACAATGAGGTCTCTGGGTGAGCACAGTCTTCTCCTGAGAATTCTGGGAAAGGTGGTAATTTCTTCTTAGAGGCAGAGACACTATCTCTCTCGCTTCACTTCCTTGGGGACACTTGACTGACAACACTTGTTGCCTAAGAGACTCAACTGACAAGGCTGGTTCCCTGCGAGATATCCCTGAGGGGAAGCCATATAGACCTATCTTGATGCCACCAGAAATCCGGACTAGAGAAGGCATGGTGAGACTCCTGCCAAGGCTGAGATACTTACGCCACCACTGGGTCCAAAGACTTTCTACCCACTAACTTGTCGTCTTTCTGCATTTGGTATCATTGCAAGAGTTTCGTGAGTCTGAAGGACTTGTGGATTGCTGTTGCACATATGGGCAAATATTTCACTTCTGGACTGGGCTGAGATGTTTTCTTAATATACAATTATCCTTTAAATAAAGCTCTCTGTTATATGCATATGCAAGCTTATGAATTTGTTTCTCTAGTTTATCCGAACTAACACATAGTCCAAACCTCTCCATTTATCCTAGACCCCTATGCTCCAATTGTATTCTTAACCTCTCTATTTGTATATCTAGTAAGCATTTTAGATGTCGAAGAAGCATGTCCAAAAGTGAATCCTTATTTATTATTTCACTCATACTAGCATCTTCTACATAATTAGCCTCTTCCCCACCTCAAGTGTTTACAACTAGAAAAAAAAAGCTAAGGTATCATTCTTACCTCCTGTATTAGTCTGGGTAAACTAGGGAAACAAATCCACATGTGCAAATTCATATGCACATGTGTTAGTCTGGGTAGACTAGAGAAACAAACTTATAGACACACATATGGATATAAGGGGAAAGTTTATATATAAGAGGAATGGAACATTGAAAAAACATCCCAACCCAGGCCAGTCCAAAGTCTTAAGTCTTCTATTAGCCCATATGTCTGATACCAGTCTATAAAATCTCCTTCTGACTCAAAAAGCACGTGCAGTAGAAGTGTTCCGGTGCTGGCAGGGGTCTCCCCATGGCTCCTCATTTCCAGGGTTCAGGGTCCATCAGCAGTATCCATTCGCAGTGGGAGATTTCAGTGCTGGCAAGGGTGTCTCTGTGGCTTCTACAGCTTCAGAGGTCTGGTTCCATCAGGGTAAGGCCATCTGGCTTCTCCCCTGGCAACTCCAGTTCCTTGGACGCTGCCATCTTGTCTTGTCAGTGTTTTGTCATCTTGGAGACTGACTCTCAGAGACTGAGAGTCAAGTCTCTCATCTCCAATAGGGAGATACCAAGAGACTGCCCAGAATTCTCAGGAGAAAGTCATGTCCATATAGAGGCTTCATTGGCTATCTCCAGATGCACAGGCTAGACTCCACCCCTCCATCCTAATCATGAAATTGACTTCAAGTACATGACCACCACAACATATAAGAGATAATTTTATATAAAGGGTAACTGTACATTAAGAAAGGATCCCAACCCAGTGCTTTCTGAGCCCAAAAAGTCCAACATATGTCCATATATCTGATGATGACAGGCCTGGAGACCAGTAGGACCTGCTGTGGGAATGGAACTGTCACCATCCCTGCCCTGGCAACCCAGTTCAATGGCACCGACAAGCAGCTAGCATCCCCCTCACCTTCCCTGGACCAAGGGCATCAGCTTTGAGCTCCCAGAGGGGACATCAAGGCCATCACAAACATGGGAGCTCTGAGTTCTGTAGGATTCTGGGAGAAAGAGTGGGCCCCACTGTGCCCCTGGAGAAGCAGATATGGTATCACAGAGTCATCTGCAAGGAGTGCAGCTACCTGGTGCAGAACAGCCAGAAAAGCAAGCATGACTACTTCCTCTCCCTAAAGAACAACCAGGGTTTTACACACATGAGACTGGCCCAAACCAAAGAGAAGTACATTCTGGTTCAGAACAGCCCCTTGTTCGACAGTATCCCAGAAGTCATCCATTACTACACCACCCAGAAACTGCCCATCAAAGGGGCCAAGCACCTGTCCCTGCTCTACCCTGTTGCCTGTGAGCACATCAGGTCTGCCTGCTCTGCCAACTAGAGACTCAGGGAAGTGGAGCAGGGCGGGGAGGACATCCCAGCCCTGGCCAGCATGTCCAGTCTGTGTCATCTGTACGATGCTAGCCCACCACTGGATGTCTCTAGAATACTGTTTCCATGTCTGGGGCTGGCGAAGGCCAGGATGAAGACAGAGTTGGTGGTGAAAGCACCACCCAGCCTCACCCCACCCCTCCTTGTATTTTCTGTGAATTAAAACATTTGCAAATCCAAAGAGACGCCTTCCAGGGTGAGCTGGCAGAGCAGCTCAAAGGGCAGGAGTGCCTGGTTGTATCTCTTTCTTCTCCGGCTATCTTGGCACACCTGTGCGTGAGCCGAGCTTTCCACCAGCTCCCACAGCCTCCACCCCCACCCCCAGTCAGCTGCTTGTGCTGAGGGAGCTGGGACCCCTCCCCCTGTGTGTGTGCATATCTATCCGTGGGAGTGTGAGCACATGAAAGGACCAAGGGCACAGGCAGGTGTAAGTAATCCTAAATCTTCTTGTAGTCTCTCAATGTAATCGTAGGAGATCTTCAAAGACACCGGTCTATAAAGTCCTTCTCAATCTCAAAAACACAGGCAATGCACCAACTGCAGGGAGAAAGCCAAATTATTGAGTGTGTGAGCATCTCAGAGCAGGCAAAGGTCTCCACATAGCTGCACCAGCACCCAGGCTGCATCAGGGTAGGTCCAGGTGGCTTCTCTCAGGGATGTATCATAGGAAGTGAGCCTTGCAAGCTGAAGCAGGGAATTGGCTAAGGCAGCTGCACACTGGTCTGACTTTCAGAGAGAAAGAGATCCTAGAACTAGAAAGGCAAGGCTCTCAGAGCTATTTATCTCTCCACCCTTCAATTAAACCCAGGTGTATTGGCCAGGGTGGCACATAAACCTTACCTATCTCACCTCCCCTTTTCCCTCACTCTCAACATTTCATTTGTAAGCTAATTCTTACACCAAAACACTCATTCTCATCGTGAAGTCTCATTCATAGTGATCCTGTAGATAAAGTAGAACTGTCCCTGTGGGTTTCTGAAACTGCAGTTTTTACAGGAGTAGAAAGCCTCATCTTTCTCGTGAGGTGCAACTGGTGGTTTCAGACTGCTCACCTTACAGTTAGCAGCCCAATGCATAACCGCTAAACCACCAGGGCTCCTACCAAGTCCTACAGGTGCACCCTATTTAACTTATACTAAATTCCAAAGTCCCTCAACTGACCTATGTCACATTATGTAATTTAGATGAAATATCTTCTATTCTGAAATACGCAATTTTAGTACCTTTCTAACATCTAAAATTTATCTCACATTGAAAAGAGAGGGAGAAACCAATAAGCACAAGTTATTCAAGGTCTGTGATATTTTCTTCTCTATATCTTCTGAATGGCAGCATGAAAGCAATTACATGGAAATCTGGGAATCGACGTATTTCTCATTTGGAAAAATCTTAACAAATCATAGTAAGGCAACCAGCTGTCCTACGATTTAAAATTAAATAAATATATTACAATACTATTTTTGTGTTCTATGAACATTTTTGTTGCTCCATATAGATCAAATTTTTAATTAAGAACCCACCCCTCCCCCCACTGAATGGTGTCCTCCTTAAAATCTGGTCAATTTACAATGGGTACTGTGAGTCCATTTATATAGGCTTCAGGAATATGTTCCTTACTTATGCAACATCAGAATTGCAAGGTAATCAGGTAAACCAGAGATTTGAAAAACCCTACTATGGTTGATAGAATTCCAAAAGAGATTGACTAAAGCCAGTCTCAGAAATTTTCCTGTGCTGTTTAATTTCTTTCATTTGCTTTTGCTTCCAAATCAGAGTTCCCCACTGATATATTGTAAGTACTTTCTACTTACCTCATATTGACTAAGAGACATATTTTCTCCTGGAATAAATATATATGTATACATATATGTATAGGAGAAAAAGAGGGGCTCTGGTGGTAACATGAAAGTCCATGGTTCAAAACCACCAGAAGCTCTCAGGAGAAAGATCAGGGTACTCCCACCAAGAGTTAGTTACTGTCTCAGAAGCCTACAGTAGTAGTTGCACCCCTGTCCTATTAGGCCTCCACAAGTCAGAATTGACTTAGAGGCACAGAGCTTGTTGTTTGTCTTTTTTTTTTTAAGAGCGAGAAAGAGAGAATGAGTCAGGAGGGGAGGTAGTAGGCTAGCTATTCTTTTTATGTTTTACCAACTGCAATGTCTTCCAGGGAGTCAGTAATGCCATCTATCTTGCCAGCTGCAATGTCTTCCAGGAAGTCAGTAGTGAGAGTGTCTCCCACCTCCAAGGAGGAAATATAGGAGTTCCCAGAATCCTCAGGAGAAGGCCATGCCCACACAGAGGTCTCTTTGACTATAACCTGATTTACTGACTAGACTCACCCTTTCACACTGAATCCTCAAATTGACACCAGATAATGTAACTACAACAGAGACTGGTAGAATTCTGACTCTGATTGTTAGCTAACTTCCTCCTCTGGAACTCATAGCCAATCATCCAAGACAAAAAGAACAGCATTCAAGGAGGCAAAATCTGGAGGGTAGAAATGAAATATAAGGGAGAAGTTGGGATGATATATTGAGGGGATTGCAATTTGTAAGTGTGGTAGTCTGGGTAGACTAGAGAAACAACTTCATGAACACGCATATGGATATAAGGGAAAGGTTTATATACAAGAGGAATGGAACATTGAGAAAACATCCCAACCCAGTCCAGTCCAAGGGCATAAGACCGAATTAGCCCTTATGTCCTATACTTGTCTATAAAGTCTCCTTCCAACTCATGAAGTTACAGGCCAGTGGGTAAATTCTTGTGTATCCAGCTGGGATAGAATCATTCTGGTGCTGTCAGGGGTCTCCCCCTGACCCCTCATTTCCAGGGCTTAGGGTCCATCAGCATTGGCAGTATAAGCATCTCAGCTCTGGCAGGGGTCTCTCTGTGGCTTCTCCAGTACCAGAGATCTGGTTCCATCAGGGTAAAGTGACCAGATTTTAACACTGTAAAGCAGGACACCATTGACCTGGGTGGGGTGAGGGGATGGGGTGGTGATAGGGGGCTATATTCCCTCCCCGTTCTCCCACCATTTCCTAACTTGTCATGCATTCTTTCCAAAAATCGGGACTTTTTTAAAATGCTGCAGGACGTGGGAAAAATTGTTTAAAATCAGGACTGTCCCGTCAAAAGAGGGACATCTTGTCACTTTATATCAGGGCAAGCCCATGTAGCTTCTCCTCCCGCTCCTCCATTCTCCAGGAATCATGATCAATCAGCATGCTGTCATCTTCTTTTGTCAGTAGTTCGTTTCTCAGAGACTGAGTCAAGTCGCTCTCCTCCAATTGGGAAATGCCACGAGACTTCCCAGAATTCTCAGGAGAAAGCCATGCCCACATAGAGACCTCATTGGCTACTTATTGGCTATCTCCAGAATGACAGGCTAGACTCCTCCCCTAGACTCCCAATTATGAAATTGGGAGTACACATGAGTACATGACTGCAACAACAAGTTGAAACAAAATGTGTATGCATTGATGTATATAAAACAGATGATCTATAAACTTCTACTTAATTCCCCAAGTATTTTTTTTAAAAGCAAATGAAAAGATGTATTGGGTAAACTTGTTACACATGACCTTTTTAGTGCTGAAGAGCAAGGATGTCACTTTGAGGACTTCAGTGCACCTGACCCAAATGATCAAGCACACACGTATACATCTTACCATACTTATTTCCAAATATTTTCTACTTGAGCCCTTGGTATAAGCTCTTCTTTCCCCCTTCCTCTAGTTCTTTTTTTTTTTAATTCCAGCTCCCCATACTTCCCCTTCCCCTCCTCCTCCCCCGTGAACCCCTAATAATTTACAAATTGTTACTACCGTTTCATATTGTACACTGTCCAATGTTTCGCTTCACCCACTCCCCATTGTCTGCACCCAGAGAGGAGGTCATATGTAGATCCCTAAAATGAGTTTCCCCCTTCTCCACCATCCCTCCACCCCCACCTCAGTATCACCACTCCCCCCACTAGTCCAGAGGGATCATCTATCCTAAATTCCCCATGTTTTTGACTCCAGTGTACATCCCCTGGTCCAGCTGAATCTGTCTAGTAGAATTGGGATCATGATAGTGGGTGGGAGGAAGCATTTGAGAACCAGAGGAAAGTTGCATATTTCATTATTAATACACTGTACCTTGATGGGCTCATATCCTTGCTGCAACTCCTCTGTAGAATGATGTTGCTTCACTTATCAATAGGCTTTGGGCCTCCAATCTGCACTCCAATCTGCATTAAAATGATATAATTTTTAGTTCTTTGATGCTTGATACCAGATCCCTTTGACACCTCATGGTCACACAGGCTAGTGTGCTTCCTCCATATAGGCTTGCTTCTGAGCTGGATGGCCACTTGTTTACTTTCAAGCCTTTAAGACCTCAGACACTACATCTTTTGATAGCTGGGCACCCTCAGCTTTTTTCACCACATTTGATTATACACAAATTTCTTTTCAGTGATTGTGTGGGGGAGGTGCACATCATGGAATGTAGATTCAATTTTCTAATAGTTAACCTTGGTACCTACTATGTAGTCTTTCTTGCAATAAAATGTGCAGGCATTATTGTTTAATTAAATTGTTTAATTGAAACAAAAGAAAAATAAACCATGAATTCTAAAGTCAGCAAATCTGTGGTTTGTTTATGCTTTTTCCTTAACATATTTTTATTGTTTTTCAAACTACTACTGAAGAATAGCTTTTGAAAGCATAGCTCATTCATCAAATGACAGAGAAATGGAACATAAATGCATAACCTAAACACAAATCTAGGATGATCTCCTTCTCTCATGGAGACATTAAACATTTCTCTCACAAAGAAAAACAAGAATTGCCCGAGTTGTCATGAGCCAGCTGTTACTCACTTGATGTTTTGTTGCTGCTGTTTTACTATAGAAAGTTCTATTAATGTTCCAGGGTTGTTGGTTTTTGTTCTCTAAGACTGCAGAACATTTCTTTTGCCTTTCCTTTACTTAAATTTTTCATCTCAAAGATGTTGACTTCATTTTGCACATTGCACCTGCTTCAGAAACCTCATATTTTTCCTAATAAAGCTACTGATTCACATTTGACCTTTAAAAGCAGCCACATGCATGTATATAAGTCAAAGCATTCTCGTTTTTCTATATTCCATAGTTGTCATCTTCTTTTATAACTACTTAAGCCCCACTACCAATTTGCATCAGTCTTAGAAACTGCTAATTCCATATAAATTTATTTTATTTCTGAAGGAGTAAAGTAGCAGTCAAAGTTTTAATGAAATGGAAATAAAGACTCTTTCCTTCACCACTAAGCAACTACAAAGTTGATTGGCTAACGGAGGTTCCAGTTTTACTGTTATCAAATGTAACTGCATGAATTGGTGCTTACTCCTTTCATATTAAAAATAAGGAAAATGAAATAAATAACTCAGCTTATGAATGGTCCAGGAAGTGAGATAACATGAAGGCCATATTGGATTTACCCACAGAGCTTGAATACAGTAGTTCAGTAAAATGATGAGGCAGAGGATGATATTAAGGTTTGACTGCTATAACATCCTACAATGCTTGAGCACAGCCTTTGTAAAACATCTACATTTAAAAATAGTCATCAGCAAAGTAAAAGCTTACATATTTTCATGCTCTGTGCTTCCTTTTGGTCTGTCTATAATAACAAAATTAAGTGGAATGTTGAAGCAGCCAGTTGCATCAAGACAGAATTCTATCATGTCAATAAAGGAGACCTCAGAGCCTGAATTTTCTACAAGAATTTATATTTTCAATTCAAACTAAGTAATTCCTTAGCCTTACTTTCTGAAGATATATGCAGTGGAATGATCTGTTTGACTTTCTGCTAGCACATTTTTCCAAAAACCAAATATAGAGATGCAAAAATTTCTTGTTCAGAGTCCAACCCACTCTAAGTTCTGGAAGCATTGTTATTCCTCTTAGGATAAAAATTGTGGCAGTCATGTGCTTATGTTAATTTCATGATTGAGATGTAGGGGTGGAGTCTAGCCTGTTAACTGGAGATAGCTATTGAGAAGCCAATGAGGTCTCTGTGTGGGCATGATTTTCTCCTGATATGTCTGGGAAGTCTCACAATATTTCCCTTGTGGAGATGAGAAGCTATCTCCCCAGTTGTTGGGAGTTAGTCTGAGAGATGATGAATCATGAAAAAGATAAGATGGCAGTGTTTGAGGAGCCAAAGGAGAAGCCACATGGCTTTGCCCTGATGGAGCCAGACCTCTGAAGCTGGAGAGACTACGTGGGGACACCTGCAAGCGATGAGATGTTTCTGCCACCAGTGGATGCTGTTGATAGACCCTGAGCCCTGGAGGCTAGGAGCCATAGGGAGACCCCTGCCAGTGCCAGGATTTTGCACCCACTGACCTGTGACTTTGTGAGTCGGAAGGAGACATTATAGACTGGTATCAGGAACATGGGCTAATATTGGATTTATGACTTTGAACTGGACTGGGTTGGGATGTTTTCCTTTTGTATGTAAACCATTCCCCTATATCCATATGCATGCCTATGATTTTGTTTCTCTAGTTTACCCAGACTAACACAAAAATCTAAGCATATTTTTAAAATCAGCAGCTCACCAGCTTGAAAGTAAAGTGATGTTTCCTTAGTTATTACAAGGATACAAGGTTTGAGAACAGGAATTTTGTCTTTCTTGATCAGTTCTGTGTGTATTGCTTCTAGTGTTTGATAGTGAAAGTGAGGAAGACTTGAAGTCCTTGCTGGTGAATAATAAGGGTGGCAGCCGTCAGTATGGGTTGTTTCTCAACACGAGAGAAAGAAAATCCTTCCCACTGTTCTAATAGGTGACATCAGGATAAATGGAGAAAAGGGTGAAGTTGTCAGAGATTTCATCTTGCTTGTATTCACAGCTAATGCTCATGGAAGCAGAGTCAAGAAATCAAAGAATGCATGACACTAGTAAATCTGCTGCACAAGACCTTTTTAGAGGCTTTAAAAGCAAGGATGCTACTTAACCTGTAAGATGAACCTGGCCCAAGCCTTGGTATCTTCAATCACTTCATATGTTTGAGTAAGGACAGCCAAAGAAAAATCAATACATTGAAGCTATGGTGATGACAAAGAATACTGAAAATCCCATGGCCTGCCTAAAAAACAAATAACTTTTCCTGGGAAGAAGTACAGGCAGAATGCTGCTATGGTGGGTCTTTGGCTCACATACTTTGGACAGGCCAGGAGAGCCCAGCCCCCAGAGAAGGGCATCACAGTCAGTAAACAAGTGGAGCAGAGACAAAGAGGAAGGCTCTTCACAAGAGAAATGAACACAGTGGGTGCCACAACAGAATGAGACACAAGAAGTTTGTGAGGATGGCACAGAATCAGGCAGGATTGTACATGCACCGTGAGTTAGAGTGGACTCAATGGCCCCACAGCAGTATTTGACACAAAACAGCTGCTCAACATTGATTAAATAAATATAAATGGATGCATAAATGAACAATTTTAAATGTTTGGGCTCATAATGTCAAATGAATAAAGTCTGAGCTCTTGGCACCAAGTGGTGAATCTTGACATTGTGTGTGATATTCCCAAAGTGTTTTCTTCCTCTGTAGTAGCCTTAGGAATAAAGGCCCTTTTCCTTAGCCATAGTCCCGAGATCTGAGTCCTCTTTTTACTTTCTTCTTTATCTTTCTGGGACAAACAAGTTTTGATTTTCTTGCTTTCAGATTCCATATTACCGGATTCAGACTTATACTAGAAAACGCACACATTAGAATCTATGATAAGTCTCTTA
>PVJH01040774.1:0-15469 GCA_004026705.1 Nesogale talazaci
ACACACATATAATATATAACTTTCAGACTATGAACAGACAATGAATAACTTTACTTCCAACTTTCAGGGAAGGAGCCCCTGAAAGCCTAATATATAGCTTTGAAATATTGTCAGATAAGGAAGACTTAATAAATGAAATCAGAACATTTGCAGAGAGAGTGCTGAAGCATAACTCCTGGAGTCAGATAGCACTCTAATTGTGACTCAGAAGGAGCTGATTTTCAGAATGACTCACTGTTATTGTGCAGCCTTCAGGATAATCATTTGCTGATGGATCACTAATCAAGATAAGGAGAAGCATTGATAAAAATCTGATAATGATCAATACTTGGTGTGTTCCAAGTACTGGTAATGGTGAAAAATGAAATAGATCACGTAAAGATCAATATTCTAGGCACTGATGAGCCAAAATGGATTGATAATGGCAATTTTGGATCAGAAATCATATAATTTACTACACTGGCCATAACACAATCTGCAGAAGGGTGTCACTTTCACTGTCAAAAAAGATATTGCAAAATTCATCATGAAGTACAGTGCTGTCTGTGACAGAAATATATCTTTCTGTCTTCAAGGAAACCCATCAGTACAAATATTACTACTCAAATTCAAATTTGCCAACTACAAAAGCTAATGATGAAGAAATAGAAGAATTCTACAAAGGGGTTCAGTTGAAGTTGATCAAACATGCAATGAAGATGCATTGATAATTATTGGCGATAGGAATGCAAATGTTGGAAGGAGCAGTAGTTGGAAACAGACAATGGGCTTGGTGATATAAACAGAGCTATAGGGCACATGATAGAATTTTGCAAGACTAACAACTTTCTCATAGCAAATACCTTTTTCAACAACAACACTAAAGGCAATAACTCTAAAATCAACTTCTCCAGGTGGAATACACAGAAATCCAATTGGCTAGATCTATGGGAGCCCTCATGGTGGAGTGGTTATGCTTTGGATTGTGATCCTCATGATTGGCAGTTTACTCCCATAAACAATTACAGTCTCAGAACCTCTCAGTGGGTCACTATGAGTCAGTATTGACTTCGTGGAAGTGAAATCTGTTTTTGGTATTTTCGTAGGAAGACACAGTAGAGAAGCACAATATCAGCAGCTGAAAATGGGTCAGAGGCTGTCTGTGGAATGGACTAAATTGCTCATATACAAATTCATGCTAAAGCTGAAGAAAATTAATACAAACCTATGAAAGTCATAATATAACTTTGATCCTATTCTACCTGAATTTTGAAAATATCTCAAGAACATATTTGAGGCATTGAACACTGAGGGCAAAAGACATAATGGACCAAGAGGGCATATCAAAAACATCACTCACAAAGAAAGCAAAAGGTCATTAAAAAGACAGGAATCAAAGGAAAGATCAAAGTGCATGTCAGAGGAGATTCTGAAACTTGCTGGCAATCACAGAGTAGGTAAAACAAATGGGAGAAGTAATGAAGTCAAAGACTTTAATAAAAAATTTCGAAGAACAGCTCAAGAAGACAAAGCAATTTATAATAAAGAAATGTGCAAGGTATCAGAACTTTTTTTAAAAAATGGAAGAACATGCCCAACATATCTTAAACTGAAGAAACTTAAGAAAAAAACTCAAGCCTCAAGTTTTGATCTTGAAAAATTGTATGGGCAAAATATTGAATGAAGCAGGGAGCATAATGATAAATGAAAAGAATACAATTACTGTACCAAATAGAAGTAGTTTACATTTCACCACTTCAGGAGATAGTATATGAGCAAGAATTAATTGTGCTGAAAGATGTTCAAGCTACAGACTGCAGCAATTGGAATACCAACTGAAATGTTTCAAAAAGCTGATGAAGCACTGGAAGGACTCACTCATCTAGGCCAAGAAATTTAGATGACAACTGAATGCAAGGTCAACTGAATTTAAAAAATCTGTATTTGCACTCATTCCTAATAAAAGTGACTTAACAAAATGCTCAAGTTATAGAACAATAGTATCCGTGGCCCATGCAAATAAATTTTTTTCCGAAGATCATACAACCAAGTTTGCAGCAGTACATTGAGATGCCAGAAGTTCAGGAAGAATTCAGAAGAGGACATGGAACCACGGATATCATGGTTGATGTCAGGTAGTTTTTGATTCATAGCAGGACAATACCAGAAACATGTTCGCTTCTATTTTACTGGATATAACAAAGCACTTGACTGTGTGCACCATAACAAACTACAGATAACTTTGAGAAGAATAGGAATTCCAGAACATTTCATTCTGCTCATGTGGTATCTGTATATCCATTAAGGGGCAGTTGTACAAATAAAAAAGAGAGAATACTGCTTTGTTTAAAATCAGGATATCTCCTCCGCTGATTGCTGAAGTCCCAGTTTCACCTCATTAATTTTGCTAGACCAGAATATATTCATTTGTATAATTGAGATAATTTGATGCGTGAAATCCATATTAGATAAATCTCTCAGAAATAGTAATCAGAGTAATGATTCCATGAATGTACTATAAGAGAAGTAGGGAAAGGGGGAACTGATAGCAATGATGACTGTATAACCCCACTCAAGGGAAATGAATAATAGAATTGTAGCTAATAGATATATTGGATGGTGTAAGATTTGGCAAAAATAATAATCACGACAAATATAATAATAAGGGGAATTTTGTCAAAGGATTCAAGAAGAAAGAAAATGTTTTGAAATTTGTGGTGGCAGTGATTGTACAATTATGCTTGATCTCCTTAAATTATGGATTGTCATAATATCTGTAAGAGCTTCCAATAAAATGTCTATATGTTTCAAATCAAGAAAGGTGTATGTCAGGGTTGTATCTGCCCTCTGTATACTGAGACTCTGTATCAGAGACGCTGGGTTCTAGGAAGAAAAATGTGGCCTTTAGAGGTCAATGAGCTGGATTCAGGATACAGACCAGCCAAAGGGGGCAAGGTTTCCAGAGTGCATTTATGTCTAATGAGAACACATTCCCAAGCAAATGTCCTTTAAATACATCACAGCTATGACTTTTTTGAGTTTTCCTCCACTTGAAGCTTTTTATAATGTATTGATTGTTAACAGCAGACCTGCCTATGGAATTGATTACATTGTTTTAAATATATCACGGGGGATAACCAATGCCAAGCTAATTAGTTTGACATGCAATTGTCAAATTAGTGAGACTCCCGAACAAGTCTATTTGACACAAAACTTAACTATCAAAGTTAACCTTGTCAGCATGATACTTATACACATCTACTACACATGTAATCTCCAAACAAAGGAAATATTAGTCATATTTATGACTAGCATGATATAACTAACACATTTACAACCCCAAATGCACTAGGCCAACTTACATTTTCTAAAATAAAAGTATGATGTATACATACAAGGAAAAAATTACAATTGCAATCCTCATTTCTGAAACCAATACAATGAAGAGTCCAGATATTTAGCGATACCTTCATTCACTACTCATAGTGCATTCCCCTTGTCATCAGAATTTATCTAAATTGGTCATGCTTCTTGATCTGGTGCGGTTACCTAAGCGTTAATTCCTGAAATTTTTGGGACACTAGCAGTCATGTCAGAATTGGGTTCATGAAGTTTACAATTTGTTTCATCACAGGACATGAAAGTGCTAAAAGACAACTTAAGGAACCTGCTGTATTACAAATAGTTTTTGTTACCAAAATTATGTAATGTTTCTCCAATTCCCCTTGTAAATGAGGATTAGCACACCATCCCCCAAAATGACATTCCTGTTTTTATATACATATAGGAGTCCTTCTCATATATACACATATACATATACCAGATCACTTGTGGTGTAGTGACTATGCTTTGAGCTGCAGTCCACATGGTTGGCAGTTTAAACCTACCAGCAGCTCCTTGAGGGAGAAAGGGAGGGCTTTCTGCTCTCATTACCAGATGTAGTCTCAGAAACCCTTAGGCTTCACGAACAGCACTAACTCAGTGGTTATAATATATATGATGCATAAGTATATGTGTATACAAGAGGGGATACTCCCAAAATACCAGAATTGTGCTTGCCAGAGCAGAGCTTTTTCTCCTTGGACGGGTATCAAGCAACTGGCTCTCAGTATTTTCAGTGATGTCACAAGGGAGTTTTTTCTGGTCACAATGACTTTTTAAAAAAAAAAAGTGTTCCACAGGTGCCTCATTTTTTTGTGATAGTAATTTCAGAGAATAAGGTGCAAACTAAGAAACTTTGTTTCCTGCTACGGAAACATGCCACAGAAACTGCTATGATGTTTACCATAGCTTACAAAGACAGTGGTATGAGAAAAACTCAAGTGTACACATGGTTTTCTTGTTTCAAAAAAGGTGAAATGTTGATTGATGGAAAACCTCATTCTAGACACATATCCTTCAACTTCTGGAATTGTTAAAAATGTAAACTTGACTGTTAATCCTCCACTGAGAGGTTCTTAAAAGAATACATAGCAGAGTGCAACAAAAGAGGACCGATTTATTGCAGATTGGGGATGGGTTTTTCCACCACATCAATGCACCTGCTCATGCAGCCCTCTCAGTGCGCCAGCTGTTTGCAAAAAAAAAAAACAGCATGCCTCTCTTGCCCCACAACCTCCCTCACTTAACCTTTTTCTGTGCAACTTCTTTTTGTTTCCACCAATGAAGAGAGAGTTGAAAGGACAGGGATTTGACAACATAGAAACGATGAAAGTAAAATGAGGGAAATGCTGTCAGCATGCAGACAGATGAGTTTGAAAAATGTTTTCAAGAATGAAATCTCAGATTTGGCAAATCTACTAAATGTAATAGAAAGTACTTTGAAGGTGATAAGGTTGTTCTGAAAAAAAATAACTAACTAGCTTTGAAAAAAATTCTAGTTTTTTGGGTGGATAACCCCTCATAAGTGTGTGTGTTTGAATGTATATATGTGTGTATATGTACATATATACATACATACTCACATATATCTCCAAGGGGCTTTATTAGCTTCCAATTAAACCAGTGTTGTTTCTCTAGATTGGGGCATTCTTTCCATTGAAACTATGACCTCCAGACCTAAAGTGGATAAGGGGGCAAAAATATTGTGAATCAGTCACTAGATTAATTTCCATTCCTTGGTTCCTATATCTGTGAATCTTGCCCACGGGAGAAATAGAACCCTACATAATTCTGTCATGTACAGCATAGTCAGTGCTCTAAAGACTATTTCTCTCTCTCTGAAAAGTATTTTCACCTAATTTTGCATCCAATATTCTATCAAGCCTATGTCTCATAGTAAGATTTGTGGATTCCATGAACATCAGCCAAATAAGTCCTTTGATCTGAGGCAATATTGTGCAGGATGCCTTGGTGCTGAGTGTGGCATTTTAACAGTACAGTCAGGGTAGTTTGGACAGAAGAATTTTACTACTCATGGATAATCTCTATCCCATGGTTCCAGTAAGAACAAATGCCGACCTTTCCATGATGGCAAGTAGTCCTGTGTAAACAACCTGGTACTCTGATATTGTTTGATCTCTCAGAAGAATGAGGAATGATTTCATAGTTTATACTCATTGTTAGTACCTTAAAAGATTGGGTACTCAGTATAACTTGTGGTCAAGTTAACTTTGTCAAGAATTCCATGTGGCAGAGAACATGTATAAGTTCCATACCAGTCACCTTGGCTACATTTTTTGTGAGCCCAATGATGGAATGACTAGATGGAAATGATGGAATTGACTAGAGAAAGAGGAGATTTGTTTTCCACAGAACATATACTATCAACTTTATTGTTAAAATAATTGTCTAAATATTTCTCTAAAGGAGGTTCTTAAAAGAATATTGACTATTTGCCAGAGATTTAAATATCTTCATTTTTTGCCCATTAAGACAGGTTTGTCCACATGTCTCTTCCTCATACCTGCTTATCACCAACTTTCCAATCATACTCCTTTCAAACCCTTGATCATCCTGTCAAATTATTGCATATAATCCTTACAGTCACATATCTGACTTGTTTTTCCTACAAGGAAAATAAAAGTTCAGGTGGACTGCTACAACTTCTGCCCTTTGGGAATATCTTTCTTCACCACTGTCCTGAAGAGAGGTCCCTGAAATGAGCTCCATTGTGTTCTGTCCACTTTAGAGTTGTACCTGCATATCATACAGAATCATTTGTAAGTAGAAAACATATTTTATCTTCTTTAGTCAAGTGTGCATAAGTAAGAGGTCAAGAGAAGATGAAGATGAAGAGAAGAAAGGTAAAATGACAGGGGCAGGACCATTGGCATTTGGATTTCTTTTTCTTAATGCTGAAACTCGTACATTCAGGTCCTGCTGAAGCCCAATCTCATATATATATATATAATTATGGAGTGCTGCTGTGGACATGAAAACTCATGAATCTGTGGACCTGACTAAATTCAGTTCATGATGGACAATACAGGCCACGTAGCAGTTTGGTGGGCCACAGCAAGGCATTCAGTCTCCACTAAGGCCCAGTGACAAGTCAAAGCCTATTTCTCAAATGGGGGCAATAGTTACTTTCAATGTGTAGAAGGACTTTGCTCCCCAATCTTAAGGGACTGTATTGTTATGATTCACTAAGAAGTACCTGGTAAGTACTCCAAACTGATCTCTATCTGTCACTGCCATTTCAAGTACCATTGTATCATATGACCCAAGTGGCAGAATGGCTTGTGCGACAGCTTGAACCTGTTGCTTGTTCTGAACCTCTCTCAAAACGTGATATATTGACAAATGAGTTGGAGTAGCACATGTAGATGAAGGAGTTGTTGCTTCCAAAACTCAAGGTCTACCAGGGTATTGGACTTCTTTTTTTAGGTGTAAGAGAGTCCAAGGTCCAATAACTTATTCTTCAAATTATTTTTTTAAAATAATTTTATTGGGGATTCTTACAGCTCTCATAACATTCAAAACATCACCTGTATCAAGCACATTTGCACACACATGCTGCCACGTTCATTTCCAAACATTTTGACCTTGAGCCCTTGTTGTAAGCTCTTCTTTCCCCTCCCCCTTTTTTAATGAATCATTTTATTGGGGACTCATACACGTCCTCTACGATCAGTGCATACATCAATTGCATGCAGGCCACATTTGCGCACTTGTTGCCATCATTACTCTCAGAACATTCTCCCCCCATTTATGTCCCCAGTACCAGATTCCCATATTTCCCTCCCTCCTCCCCCATGAACCCTTAGTAATTTACAAAATGTTATTGCTGTTTCATAATGCACACTGTCCAATGTATACATTCACTCACTTCCCTCTTGCCTGTGCCCCAGAGAGGTTATAGGTAGATCCATGAAATTTACTCCCCCTTTCTACTCCACTATCCCTCCCAGTATCACCACTCCCATCACTAGTCTTGAGGGAACATCTATCCTAAATTCCCCATGTTTCTGACTCTAGTGTACATCCCCTGTTCTAGCCAGACTTGTCTGGGTGATAATGGTTTGAGCATGATAATGGGTGGGAGGAAGCATTTGAGAACTAGAGGAAAGTTGCATATTTCATTGTTACTACACTGTACTTTAACTGACTCATTTCCTCCCTGCAATTTGTGCCACAATATTGGATCCCTAGAAATTTCACTGAATTTCTGTTCAATTAATTCTCACATGATTATCACATATATGTTTTCTCAATTAGTTTATAGTCACTGGCATGACTCGCGTACTTGGTCCAATCAGCATAGTATCATCAATGTAATGGACCAGTGAGATATTTTATGGAAGCCATAGGTAACCAAGATCATTGCTGATGAAACCATGACCAGAGAAAACATTGAAAATGCATTACACTTTGTCAGCAGACACAAAAATTGCTTCTGGTTATCTTTCAAACACTGAATTGAGAAAAAAGGACAGAAAAAATAACTGCATACCCTGTACCAGGAGATATGTGAATTTTCTCAAGTAGTGAAGCCACATCTGGAAGAGCAGAAGTTATCACCTGGTTATGTTGCAACAGAAGTTATCACCTGGTTACGTTTATAATAGTCTACAGCCATTCTCCAAGACACAATATGTTTTATGAATAGAATAAATAGGTGAGTGAAATGGGGATGTGGTGGAAACCATCACCTTTGTATCCTACAAGTCTTTAATAAGGGCATACATCTCTGAAATCTTTTCAAGCATGAAATATTGCTTTTAACTTTTATTTTCCTTGGTATAGGCATTTCCAATGACTTCTACTTAGTTTATCTACCTTAATAACCCTACATTTCAGGATTAAGTGTGCTGGTTCAACCAGTAGCTGAATATGACTATTGTTATTATGCATACTGGAACTGGGGAAATATCTGCATTTTGGGTTCAGGAGTCCACTGGATCCACCAAAAGAAAACCTTGATCTGATTCCCTTAACATCATGATTTCTGTAAGCTCCACTCTGACTGGTGTTCCTTCAAAATGTTTTGGTTCTCCTCAGCGTGATGTCAATTTAGAGCTATTGTCCAGTAATCCTTGAAAAGATTGATTTTTTTCTTCCCCACACCTTTGTAAAAGTCTGCATATCCCATTGTGGAAGTCTGGGGGAAAATAACATTATAGCATTTTTGTCAGTGTAAGGGTCCTTCTTCAAGAGAAGTTGGCTTCCACTTTGTTCAATGGGTTGTGGATCTGTACACTGAGAAATTCTAGGTATTTATGGGGGTATCATGACTCTCTCTTCTAGCCATTAAAGTTAGAATACTCCTCACCTGACCTATAACTTCTACTTTTTCAGATCAGTGAATATTTAGTACATTTATCATCTATTTCACTCACAGAGTGACTAGACCTAAGAACTATAAACTCATTCAATCCAAGCAATTCTGAGTACTATTGTGATTCTCCTGCCCATATTGCTAGTGACACCTGCCTTATCTTTGTCATGTCTGTGTCGCCATTGTGCCCAACAAGCCCATTATAGCTAAAAAACAGAACAAAAAAACAGCCAAAACAGACCATCAAGTCAACCCTAACTCAGGATGCATCAGCTCCTTTGGGTGCTTCAGAATTTAAATCTTCAAGAAGAGGAAGACATACCTTCTTCCTGTGGAACAGCTAATGCGTTTGAACTGCTGATCTTGTAGTAAGCAATAGAGGGCCTAGTCCACTACACCACCAGAGGTAGTTCCCATTATCAAATATGATTTACATAAAATGACAATTACGGAAGTCTTCAGAGATGCTTAGACTAACTTTACAGACTTGTTCTTCACTGTTGTGCTAAGAATTTGGCGCCATTAATAACGTGTTTTTTTTTTTTACGGTAACCATAATCTAAATTTCAGCAAGGCAACAACTCAAGCTATTAGATCCTTTCCTTACCTCTTGAGTTGAATTATTAAATGAAGAATCTGTTCTTTTGCTTAGTTTTATTGACATAGAATTCACATATATCATACAATTCAAAATGTCAATCAATAAAAATGTTATACAGTCATCACCACATCAATTTTAGAATATTTTCTTCTTTCTTGTACTTAATATTATTAGCTCTGCATTTCCCCGCAACCTTACCCACAAGAAACCACTCATCTGATTACTGGCTGTATAGATTTACCTGTCCTGGATTTCATTTACAGATAAGTATACACACACATAACAAAGTAAAGGAGAAAATTTAAGTAAAAAAGTAGACATTATTAAAAACTAGAATAAATATTAAATGGGCCAAAGGGAGATATAAGATGTCAAATTGTAACCTGACTGCATCTGGAATAATCTACAGCCCAATGCACTGTTTTATAAAAGCATTTGAAATCCCCTTCTATTTATGTGTGCATGTATATATGCATATCTTATTAATCATTATCTCATACAATACAAACAAAATACTATTTTTTTACTTTATTTTTTGAGGCATCACTGCCCTCTGGTGGTGGGAGTAGGAGGCCCAGCCTTGCTGCTGGATTTGAACCTCCAACCCAGAGGGCCGCAGTCCCGTGCACAACCACTATGCCACCGGGGCTCAGCCCCCCCAAAAATACTATTAATGGAATAAATATTGACATGACAGAAAATATTACATAAATATACATATTTTATTTTGGCAAAGCTAAGTGATCTCACATAGATTTTGAAACAATACCATCTACTATAAAAAGATGAAAGATTTAAATAACAGTTTCAAAAAAGATGAATTATTTTAAAATAACAATAAAATTATGCCTACATAGTAATTATGTTGTGACATATATTTAGCTTTGAATTTTGTTAATAAACAAAACACCCCATCATTTTCACCATTTACGTTCCAAGTTTTACATATTTTTACATTTAGGTGCACAAATGATACTTGATTCAAGCAAATGAATGTGTTCTATATTTTAAAATATATTGGTTAGGTCAAATCCTCTGTTTTTTGGGGTCTGTGTTAGTCTGGGTAGACTAGAAGAACAAATTTCATAGACACGCATATGGATATAAGGAAAAGCTTTATATACAAGAGGAACCGGACATTGAGAAAGCATCCCATCTTAATGCATTTCAAAGTCATTAGTCCGATATTAACCCATATGCCCGAAATCAGTCTATAAAGTCTCCTTCTGACTCACAAAATCACACGTCAGTGGGTGCAGAATCCTGGCGCTGGAAGGGGTTTTTCCACATGGCTCCTCACTTCCAGGGAATCAGGGTCCATCAACAGCATCACGTGGTGGCAGATGCAACTCATCGCTGGCAGAGGTCTCCATGTGGCCACCCCAGCTTCAGAGGTCTGGCTCCATCAGGGGAAAGCCGTGTGTTCTCCCCAATGGCTCCTCCAGCTTCTTAGACGCTGCCATCTTGTCTTGTCTGTGATTCATCATCTTTTAGACAACTGGGGAGATAGACTCTCATCTTCACGAGGGAAATATCATGACACTTCCCAGACGTATCAGGAGAAAGCCATGCCCACACTGAGGTCTCCTTGGCTACTCAATAGCTATCTCCAGATTAGTAAACTAGACACCACCCCTTTATCTCCATCATGAAATTAACATAAGCACATGACCACAACAGGGGTATTAGAAAAAATGCAAAAATAATTTCTACACACATAAAACTGGAAATTTGCAGTAATGCAAATTTAATGAAAAGTGGCAAAATAACATTTTTTTTTAATCTACAAGACACAAATTAGCTTAATGTCAAAAACTGGTACAACACAATGGTTGAAATTAAGACTGGGTTACTTATATTTTCAACAAACTAGTGGGCATAGTGCTTAAGAGAGGTGGAGTTATACTTTCTGGAATTTAACTCTCAATTTTGTTACTTATTAGTTATGTGACCTTTTGTAAGTTACATAACTTATTTCAATGTCATTACTTGTAAAATAGTAACAATGACCCCTATACCACAGTGTGGTAGAATTCAAATTAAATGAGAAGATTCAATCAAAACACTTACTAAAGTGCTTAATGCTAGGCACTAAATATTTTAGTTGTTGTAATAATGGTAGTGCTTATTACAATGAAGATACAATTAAGAAAAAGAGCTATAATATTAAGAGAATCTGACCATCTTAAGAGCAACAAAATTGACTTTTTATAAAACTAAAATCATTTCTTGGACATAATTAGCAGCCAATGCATATTCATCAAATTAATCCTTCCAGTCTACAAATTACTGCTAATAGAATGCCACTAAAAGAACTATAGTGAAATGCTAATGTAGAACATGATTCTCAAAAGAATTGCTCTATGAAGACCTTGATTGTTTGTTTATTTTAAGTTTTACAAGCTCTCACCTGGATACAGTCCTCCTTTGGAAACTTCAACTTCTCTGTTGTTGCTGGTGCCTGCAGTTGAATTTTGACTCACAGTGTTCCCATGTGACAGAGCAAAACTGCCCCTGTGGATAGTCTAGGAAATATATATATTTTTATGGAAGTAAGATCACCAAGATTTCTTTGGTGGAGTCACTTGGTAGGTTTGATATAGCACTCAACCTTTCACTAGCAGTTGAAGGCTTAAGGTTTTTTTTTTTTTTTTTTTTTTTTTTTTTTTGCTTAAGACTGTTTTAAGGGGAAAAAGAAAGCCTCAGATTCAAATATATCTAATTATCCCATTGTTAAGTCTTAAACAGAACCCCCCATAAAGGAAAATGGTGAAAACAGATCACCTGGATGAAGAAGATCATCAGGATGAGTCCACAATGGTGTCCAAAGGATTCACAAACACACAACTACATTATAAAGCATGGCAAACAGAGAAATTTGATCAAACTCATGATGAGTGGAAGACTAATTCACAGTCACAGGTGGGACTACCGAAGCAGTAAATGGACAGTGACTGAGATATGCACTAATGCGGATTAGAAAAGCTTACAAGATTGCTTTGGAATCTCTCTGATCACCATTTCTAGGGTTATGAATCATAACTATGGTACCCCAATTTCCAGTAAGGCCATGCAATGGAAACCACTTGAGAAAAAGATTGTTCTTCCCTGGATTAGTCATTGGAGGTACAGCAAATATACCCTGCTTGAACACAAGGCTTTTACATTGCCCATCAATAATCAGAAATAACTCAAAGGAGGCTGCCACCCTCATCCACATAGTGTTCAGGGTTTATGCTCTAATATAACTTCAGAGCTTATTTTTCAACTTCATCAACATCTATAAAAACCTAAAATGGGTTTTTATGTATATGTTTATCTTGGTCTTAGATGCCTTCAAGTGAGTTCTGACATGGTGACCCTGTGTACTACAGGACAAAACATTGCCAAGTCTTGTGCAATTCTCATAAATGTTGTCATAGGTGAGCATGATGTTGCAGCCACTGTTCCAGTCATCATTTTGAGGGACCATCTATTTATTGACAATCTACCTTAGCAAACATGATTTTCTTTTTCAGGAATTAATCTCTCCTGTAGACATGACCAAAGTATGTGAGATGAAACGTACTTTCCTTGCTTCTAGAGAGCATTCTATTTGTTCTTCCTCCATAACAAATTTGTTTGTTCTGCTGAAGGTCAATTGTACCTTAATATTTTAGTGACTCAATTCTTCTGCAGTCATTCTTCTTAATACTCTAGCTTTCAGACTCATAGGGGGCAATTGAAAATGGCATGGCTTGGGTCAGGCTTACTTTAGTCTCCAAAGTGACTTCTTTACTGTTTAACACTTTAACTGGTTCTGTTACAGATTCTCCCAATGCAATGGACAAATTTATTGATTACTCTTTTTATGATCACTTATTGCAGATCCAGATAAAATGAATCATTGACAACTGCATACTTTTCTTTATCATGGTGATGTCTACTTGTCCAGTTGCAAAAATTTTGTTTTCTTTATATTTCATTGTAAGCCACACTGAAGATTTGGTCTTTGATCTTGGTTAGTAATGGCTTTGAATTTGCTATCAGCAAGTAAGGTTGTACCATCAATATATCACAGGTTTTCATGAGTGTCCTCCTATCCTGGTATTACTTTCTTCTTTGTGTAGTCCAACTTCTATAATTATGTTGGTCAGCATACAGAACAAGTAAGTATGGTGAAAGGATACAACCCTAATGCACACCTTCCTGGTTTTAAACCTTACTCTTTCCCCTGGTTCATTTCTAGCAACTGGCTTGTCGTCTACATACAAGTTGCATGATTCTGCTTAAATGCTTGGAGTTCCCATTCTTGAAAATGCTATCTATAGTTTTTATTTTGCTGTTGCTGTTTGTTTCTTTTAGGACCCAAAGAGGTGAATGCATTTTCTATAGTCAATGAAACATAAGTAAACAGTTATAGCATTTTTTGCATTGAGCCTATAACTGTCTGATTTCTCTATAATTATACCCTATGTTTCATGCCCTCTTCTGAATCCTGTTTAAATTTCTGGCAAGTTCTCATCTAATTACTGCTTCAATAATTTTTCAATTGTATTCAGCAAAATGCTACTTGTTTTCATTACTTCTAAGAAGGATCAGCAGAGCCAAATTCCAAATTAGAAAAAGAGAAATTAGCAGGTGACACCAGTAAGGAGGTCATCAGACACATAAACTACCTTAATTGAATCCCAAGTGAAACCAGAATACATAAAGATTATATACTTCTTACTTTGGAATCTGCATCCTGGGGGCGTCACAAACAGATGTCTGACATCTGTTTGGGTTTTATAATAATAACAGGATAGAATTGTTGATCATGACAGGCAAACAATTTGGTTGTTTAAGTCTTAGATCAGTCTGAGGTGATCTCTGTAAACTAACCATAGAGCAGGTACATGAAGTGCTTCATCAGCTTGTTGAAACATTTCAATTGGTTCCACCAACTGCTGAAACTTTTTCTTTGGCTATTGTGTTCAGTGTTCTTAAACTTCATCCTTCACCGTTTCTTGTTCATATGCTACCTGCTGAAATATCCTTTTTTAAAATTCTTTTCTTCTTTTTTTAAAGTTTTTTAAAAGTTTTATTGGGGGCCTCTTACAGCTCTACAACATTCAGTACATCATTTGTATCAAGCACATTAGCACACATGTTTCCTCATACATTTCCCAACATTTTCCACTTGAGCCCTTGGTACAAGCTCCTCTTTAAACAAAACAAAACAAAACAAAACAAAACCTCCCCTTTCCCTTCTCCCCCTTTTTTTTAATGAATCATTTTATTGTGGGGTTCATACAACTCCCATCACAATCCCTAACAACATCCGTTGTATGCAGGCCACTTTTACACACCCATTGCCATCATCATTCTCAAAACACTCTCCCTCCCTCCAGGCCCCCAGTATCAGCTTCCTATATTATCCTTCCTCCCCGCCTTCCCCTTGAACCCTTAGTAATTTACAAATTATTTTTTCATCCTGTACACTGTACAATGTGTCCCAACACTCACTTCCCTGTTGTCCGTGCCCCAGAGAGGAGGCTACATGCAGATCCCTGAAGTTGGTTCTCCCTTTCTATTCCTCCATCCCTCCACCCTCCTGGTATTACCACTCCTATTGCTAGTTTTGATGGATCATCTATCCTAAGTTTCCCATGTTTCCAACTTCACTGTACATCTCCTGGTCTAGCTGGATTTATGTGGTAGAATTGGGGTCATGATAGTGGGTGGGAGGCAGCATGGGAACTAGAGGAAGGTTGCATATTTCATAGCTCCTACCCTGTATCTTAACTGACTCATCTCCTCTTTGTAACCCCTCTGCAAAAGGATGTAACCTCACCTATGGATGGACTTTGGGTCCCCAATCTGTACTCCCCCTCATTTACAAAGTATAATTTTATCTCATCGATGCCTGACACCAGATCCCTTCACCACCTCATGATCACACAGGCTGGTGTGCTTCTTCTGTGTGGGTTTTATTGCTTCTGAGCTGAATGGCTGCTTGTTTACTCAAGCCTTTAAGTCCCCAGATGCTATATCTTTTGGTAGCCAGGCACCATCAGTTTTCTTCACCACATTTGCTTATGCACACATGTGTCCTCAGGGATCATATCAGGAAAGTGAGCAAAGTTGTGCTTTTGAGTTCTTGAAGCCTGATATCTCATCCCTTTGACACCTCATGATTCCACATGCTA
>PVJH01040775.1:0-15444 GCA_004026705.1 Nesogale talazaci
CAAACCAAACTCACTGCCCTCATCGAGTCAACTGACTTACAGTGAGTCTATAGGACAGAGGAGACCTGCCCCTGTGTTTCCAAGATGGTAGCTCTTAATAGGAATGGAAAACCCCATCTTTCTCCCACAGAGTGTCTGCTGGTTTCAAACTGCTGACTGTGCAATTAGCAGGCTAATGTGTAACCACTACGTCACCAGGGCTTGTCCTGATTTTAGTAGCAAGTGTGAATCAAAGTCATAGACTTTGTTTCACTGGGAGTAGAGTCTGCTGCCAGCCAAAATCTGTATCTCCATTGATGCCCTTATTCTATGTATAAGAACAATATACCATACATAAAGTCCAGGACTACGGGGATTAGAGCCCATCCTACATCTCTGTCTGAAGTGGCAAAGGCTGAAGTTGCAGGTCTCAGAGCTGATAGGAGTGTAAGGCAGAGTGATAGATGGACTTCCTGGTCCACAGAGGCCAAGTGACCATGCGACTCAGAGTCTCAGGACTGGAGAGACCCTTGCCTGCTGATAGAGGAGAAAAGTTGCACTGGACCAGTGACTACATCCTTAATATTTTCGTATCTTGCTAGTTCTACCCTCTTAGATTCTCTAATATCAACCTTACCCCTTATTTAAGAGTATTGTTGTTTGTGAGTGCTGTGTGGCTGCTACAAGAAATTATTGAACTCAGCAGAAAACTGGAGTGCTCTGGAAGAACAAGTCAGTAAGAAGGATGGAGAATTCAGGCTTGTTGGACCTTTGGCTTACAGCGATGAGGAAGCCAGAGGGGGTCAGATATGGCTCCCTCCATACATTCATGTATTCCCTGGTGGCTTTTGCTTTTTAGTATGATTGACTGTCTTCCTTTATGAACTATCTGGTCTTGCTAAGTGTTCTATTGAGGAATGAAAATTACTTGTGCCCTTTATTATTCACGACTTTGGAAGTCGTTCAAGAGAAGCTGGCCTTGTGGTGTCAAGGCAGTTTTTCTTAATATCAATGGCCCAATGGTTATGTCTATCCTTCTGGGGGGGCAGGGATCACTGCCCTCGGGTGGAAGTGAGAGGCCCAGCCTTGCTCCTGGAGAGTTGCTGCTGGATTTGAACTGCCAAGCCAGTGGGCCAAAGTCCCGCACTCAACCACTACACCACCCGGGCTCAGTCCCTCCCACCTCTTTTTTTTTTTTTTTTGGCTTGAGGATCCCATGGTTCTTGTTAACTTTTTCAAGTAGTTCTCATGATTTAGTAAGCTCTGAAAACTACTAGACTTAAATATCACAAAGTGACTCCACCAGTAACAGATTACCCGGCTGACTGAATGGTAGAAATCGGAATGTGTGCTCAAGGAAGATGTGAGGTGGAGAGCCCCTTTGCAATGGACACTGTGACCTTAGGTCCTGGTCCCAGAGAGCCAGACCTTAACGGCGGAGGTCAATGAGAGGGGTCAAGTGAGAGTCCCTCTTTGCTGACTATAATCCAGGCGGTAAGAAGTCATCTACTGTGGCTCTCTGATGAAGTCGATAAAAAGCCTAGCAGATAGGCACACCGGGAGCCCTTGGGTGGGAAGGGCTCTCAGAATGGGTGACCTACAGGCATGAAAGTTCTGCACCTAGATGCCTCTCGGACCCTACCCTGTGGGTTTGGATCCTTTTTCTCCTGATGAAAGCTAGCCCTTTCCATGCAGTTAGTGGTTCACTATTGGGCTGCTAACCTGAAACTCGGGAGTTCCAAGCTATCACCAGCTCCATGGGAGAAAGATTAGGCTTTTTACTCCCATAAACATTACAGTCTCGGGCTGAGCCCCCGTGGCATAAGTGGTTGAGTGTGGGACTGTGGCCTGCGGGCTTGAAGGTTCAAGTCCAGTGGCGGCTCTCAGGAGCAGCACGGGTGGCTCCCATGACAACCAGAGGCAGTGATGCCCCCCACCCCCCCAAAAAAAAGTGATTACAGTCTTACTCTGTCCCAGAGGGTTGCTATCAGTCAGCCTCCATTTTATGGCAGCGAGATTTTCAGTTTTTCAACGGGTCCTCAGACCCAAGCAAGAGAGAACAAGCTGGTGCCCACTAACCCAGCACTGGTGGGCTGTGGGTAGAAGCCAGTGTCTGGATGAAGAAGAAGGAAAACCTGAGACCTCTCCAGGATGCAGTGGCTTGTGGAGTGGGATTTCTTGTCCACCAAACGTTTGGTGCACGAGGTGGGTGATCGCAACTGTGTGGCCTGACATGGCACATAGGTAAGAGGAGACAGGGATGCAAACCTAGTGACAGGTGACACTTGTATTTTCAATCATGGAATATAACATGAAATACTTACTGCTTCCTTTCCCCGCCCCAACCCTTTTTGTTCTTGTCGCTGACTCTGCTAACAGCCAGCTGAAATCTCATCGCAGCCAAAACCTTTTGGGGCTGTTTCAGGCCAGCTGTTCTTTAAGTTTCTTTGGGGTATTTGCCCCCTTAGAGAGAAAATACATACCTTTCGTGTCTTTCACAAGAGCTAGAGTTAATTGGATACGTCAGAAATAATTAACAGACTCCTAGATTTTCTTAAATATTGCCTCCACCGAACATAACTAAGGTTTAAGCACGTGGACTTTGAATCCTATCTTAAAGCTTCAGCTTCCTGCCCTGCAAAGTTGGGACACCAGTAGCTTGGAGTCAGGATCGACTAGATATGGCAGTGGGTTGGGCTTGGGTTCTGGGTGCCTTCGAGGGAGCTCTGGTGCACGAGTGGTTCCTTGTTGGGCTGCTAACAGCAAGGTGAGCTGTTCAAAACTACCAGCTGCTTCTCCAAGGGAGAAAGAGGAGCTGTGTACCCCATGGGCAGTTCTAACTTCAGAAAGCCAGAGACCATTCAACCCTGACCTGTAGGGTTTCTGTGAGTCAGACTGACTCCATGGCAGAGAGTTTTAGACGTTTCTTCTCTAGGATAGTCAAGGTATCTATCATCACATGATGACACTTTCACTTTCCCTCCCTTCGATAATTGATTCAAACCAGACGTTAAAAAAAAAAAAACACACCCCAAAACCGAGTACATTCGGGGCAATAAATTGTTAAATTACAAAAATCATGTTAACTCAGAAAACCCAGTGTCCACTGAGATCTGCTTGCCACAGTGGTGATGCTCAGGGTATGATTAGGGGGTGAAAAACCTCCTGATGTCTGACAGACTCGGACATCCGGGACAAACTCGGTTGAAATGATTGTTCAGAGAAATACCAACGGAGACAGGAGATTTCTGTTTCACTATGTCGAAGAATAGCAGACATTACCGAAAGACACATGACTGAAGCACAGCACCCCAAAACAAAAATCCCAAACTACTTTTAATGCTTAATCTTTTGGTCACTGTCCTAAGAGCACAGGAGGCTGAGAGGGAAATGCAATCCCCAAATGGTACGAAGTTAGGCACCTCACTTTTCTCCATTAGTTTACAGCAAATTACTGCTGCCCGCGTTTTTGGACAGCAATTGCTTTCACTTGGGTCAACAGAATGGCCAAGCAATGGACCTTTAACAGTAACCATTGATCTTGCTAATTGCATCTGCCATTACATTTGCTTCTTTTGTTTCCAGGCAGCCCTCTCTTCCAACACGATCCCAATTGTTAAACAGTCAGAACACGCAGAGTGACAGATTTAGTGTTTCCTGGACAATTTATGTAACGGACTACAACACTGTGGTTGTAGTAAATCGTGATTTATTTGTCTCACATTGTAGCACATAACCTTTTAAATGTGGAGGGGGTGGGGGCCCAGTGCCTCTTTAAAGTTTATGTATGACCATCGACTCCTATATTCTATGGACTAGATTGGAAAAGAGAACCCATCACGTGAATGATGGATTGGCTGCCCCTTTCTGTAGCCATCACTTCGTGCACAATCCATGCAGGTACCCTGGACTCAGTTATTGTTCTTTGGTTTAATGTGACTCGGAGGAAATCTGCATGATATACCCATCACATTTATGCATCACTCACACTAAGAGAATCTAAAATGTGGGGATAAAGTAAAGAACACTTGGGTTGAGAAGCCAAAGCCAAGAGTCCGGATGAACATACATCTGAGGGACGTTTCTCTGTTCATTTGGCGGGTTTTTCAAAAGATTCACTGGTTTTTGAAAATCACAGAAATGATATCTTCGTGGAACTTTAACCTACCACTGCAACATAAAAAGAGTTGAAGATATAAATAAAGATGAGGATAATGAAACCATAGCAAGAGGCAGCAGAGGTTTATGAAGAAAAAGAAAAGCGATGTGAAGAAATGTTTGGACAGTGCTATAAGCACGGATTAGAGATAATTTGAAAATAAATGATGACTATGAGAATCTGCTGGAGTGCTAAAAAAGGTGGTAACTTAAAAATGATGGTGGAAACAGTCTTCTTGAACATTTGTAAACAACATCGCCTGGAAGCTGCTGAGCAATTACGAATCTTCTGTGTCTGCTGTGCCATCAGCCAATGGATACAAAAGTAAGAGGCTAACTAAGAATAAAAAGAACATTTTGCTTCTAGGTTGCTTTGTGGTGAACACAAAGCCTCTGGAAGAAGGTAATTAAGTGAGCAGAACGCCATAGTCATCCTTGATTCCTCCCGGAAGCACTTCAAGACACTGAGAGAAAGTAAGAGAGAGACCAAGCACGAAGTGGGAATTGCAGAGCTGTGATCCAAGTTTAAGGTTACTGAGGTGGCTGGAATCTGGGGGGGCAGGGTAACAGAAAAATACAGCTGTGCAATAAGCAAACCCCAGAAAACCACACAAACATGCCCATGAGACTTTGAAGGAATACAAAATAAAGCATGCAGGACAAGTTTTGAAGAATAAGTTTTCTTACAGCTGGCAAGAAAAAAAAACACAAAACTACCAGGGAAAGAACAGTTAGAGGGATATCTGAGCAGTGGGACTGTCCCGTCAAGGATGGCAAGTGTGGTAACTCACAGGGTCACGCACCAACAGCTCCTTGAACCTCTCCCCATACCACTCTATACATAGTCCCCAGGGATGCTTATGATAATTTTTTGATGACTATAGTAGTCATCTGCTTAAATGTCATCTCTCATAGATTATATGAACACGGAAAAATGTTTTGCAGATGATGAAACATCCAACTTTCCTCTAGTTCTTAAATTCTTTCTCTCCCCACCCCCCACTATCATGATCCCAATTCTACCTTACAAATCCAGACCAGAGGATGTACACTGGTACAGATAGGAACTGGAAACATAGGGATGATGTTGAGGACCAGTGGTGAGAGTGGCAATACTGGGAGGGTGGAGTAGAAAGGGGGAACCAATTACAAGGATCTACATATACTCTCCTCCCTAGGGTACGGACAATAGGGAAGTGGGTTAAGGGAGGCATGGGGCAGTGTACAATATGACAAAATAACAGTAATTTATAACTTATCAAATGGGGGAGGGCAGGGAGGGAGCGGGGAAAATGAGGAGCTGATACCAAGGACTTAAGTAGAAAGCAAATGTTTTGAGAATGATGATGGCAACAAATGTTCCTTGCATACAATGGATGGATGGATGGATGGATGGATTGTATGAGAGCTGTATGAGCCCCCAATGAAATGATTTCTAAAAATGTTTTGCAAAATCCTTTTGCATTGAACCATGACATTTAGGAGGTACAACATTATTAGTAGCTGAGAAGAAAATTTGAGGGGAAAAAAAAGTTTTCCTTCATTCTTGTTTAATGACCGTCATTATCAAAGAACGTCTTGACATAGGCTAGAAATACTGGTTGTTGCAGTTGTTGTTGGAGACCATCCAGTGGGTTCTGAGTCACGGCCACCCTGTGCACAAGAGAGCGACGCGCTGCCCAGTCCTGCTCCATTCACAGAGTTGCCCTTATGTTTGAGTTCACTGCCTGCCGCAGCCACCGTGCGCATCCACCCTTCCCTTGTTTCACTGCCCCTCCATCTGACCGCACATGACTGTGGTAATCAGTAAAAACAATACCAATTACCACCGTTTAATAGCTAATGCACTAAAAATCCAACGAGATCGGCAACTATAAAAACAGCAGAAGCAACGCAGAGAGGATAAATGCATGCTCATGCCATGTTCGGATAAAACGGCGTGACTCCAAGCATCTCTGAAATTGGGTGATGAAGAGAGTGCGTCTTATGGTCCAAAGGTGTGGTACCACAAACCTTGGTTTATGATCCCATGTGTCCGCTGACTGTCCACTGCTGCTTCATGCTGTGAATTGCTGTGTGTTGCCTCCTGGAATCTCAATGTCAGTCAGGTCAAATGATCAGCACAGCACACACCTCCCCTCGTTTGTTAATGAAAGCAATGATGGTTCTTAACACCACTGTTGAATTCACACTGTTAAATTTTATCGTATTTTGTTTTATTTTCATAAATATTTTAGGATACTGGTACTATTTGGTTCAGAATATTTTTTTTTGTTTTCCTGCACTAAAATCTGGGTGCGTCTTATGGTCAGGTGTGTCTTATGGTCTGAAAAATAACGGTAAAGAGGAATAGAGGAAAGAAGTAGGAGCAAAGGGCATTTATTGAGGTATGTAATATATAATATTTAATATGTAAATATATTTATATATGATGATGGGGAAATAGATCAATTTGCACACACTCAAGTACTCCCTCAATGCAAGAACATTTTGTTCTTTTAAACGGGCATTCAATGAAGCTCACCTTCCTGACGTGATCGCTGAAGACAAAGTAGATACATAAGCAAATGTGGTAAAGAAAACTGATGGTGTCCGGCTATGAAAAGATATAGCATCTGGGATCTTAAGGGCTTGAAGATAAACAAGCAGACATCTATCTGAAGAGTAACAAAGCTAACATGGAAGAAGCACACCAGCCTGTGTGATCACGAGGTGTCGATAGGTCAGGTACAAGGCATTAAAGAACAAAACATCATATCAATGTGAATGAAGGGGAGTGCGGAGGGGAGACCCAAAGCCCATCTGTAGAAAATTGGATATCCTCTTACAGAAGAGCAGGGAGGAGATGAGCCAGTGAGGGTGCGGTGTAGCAATGGTGAAACATACAACTTTCCTCTATTTCTTTAATGCTTCCTCTCCCATTCCACCCCCACCATCGTGACCTCAATTCTAAACAAATCTGACTAGACCAGAGCATGTACAGGGGTACAGATAAGAGCTGGAAACACAGGGAACCCAGTTCAGATAAGCCCCTGTGGACCAATAATGAGAATAGCAAGACCAGGAGGATAGGTGGAAGGTGGAGAGAGAAAGGAAGCACCAATCACAAGGATCTATACATAAGCCCCTCTGAGAGAGATGGACAATGAAAAAATGGGTGAAGGGAGACATAAGTCATGTAAGACATGAAAAACTACTAATTATTTATAAAATATCAAGGGTTCATACGTAAGAGAGTGTGGGGAAGGGAGAAAATTGAGGAGCTGATACCAAGGGCTCAAGTAGAAAGAAAATGTTTTGAGAAAGATGATGGCAGCCAATGTACAAATGTGCTTGACACAATGGATGGGTGGATTGCAATAAGAGTTATATGTGCCCCCAATAAAATGCTTTTTTAAAACAACACCACCAAAACAAAACCCTCATCTTTCTGCTGAATAGCAACTGGTGGTTTCAAAATGCTGACTTTGCAGTTCACAGTTCTCCTCAAAACCACTATACCACCAGGGTCTTTATCTTATCCATAGATTGTTGTAATATACACAATTGAAATCCTGTGCATAATCAATAAAACAAAACCCAACACACACACAAAGAGTAACCATCTCAGAAACTCACAGGGCCATTTCTATCCTGACCCAGGGTTCCTACGAGTTGGCACTGACTCAATGGTGGTGTGGAAACAAGGAAGTATAGCCTTGATCCTCCATGAAAATAAGATTGACACCTCTGTGCTTCCTTTTATTTTCCTACTGATAATCACGCAAAGGACTTAAGAGACATATTAATGGGTGCTGAAGGATGCTTGCAGAAACATGCTTTTACATGGGAAAAGCAACACGCTGTGGTGGGAAATAACTGAATGAGAATTACTGTAATAGAGAGTTGCCAGCTCAGGGTTCATTGTGGAGCCCTTCATATCAATGGGTACCTGAAAGCACTTGCCCAGCAATACTCTGTGGAGATGAAAATTCCCAGCAGATGGAGGCCATAAAGTACTACTGCTGTTCGGTGCCATGGAGACCCTCCCACCCCCTAGTGATTTTACTTTGGGTGTACGACAGAATCAAGCCCTGCCCCTCAGCCTCAACATTGCACGTCGCTCTTTGTTTGAGCCCTGGGTTTCCTCTGCTTTGTCACTCTACCTCATTGAAGAGCTTCCTCCTTTCCACTGATCCTCGACCTTGTGAAACACGATGTCCTTCTCCAGGGGCTGTGCGCTCCCAATGACAGTCCCAAAGTCTTTCCACCCATGCTTCCAGGGAGTGTCTGCCGAAACTACTTCCAAACCAAATGTGCTTTGTCTTCTAGTAGTTCCTGGTATCGTTAATATTCTCCATCGCACTGAATAACTCACACGCCATGAATCAAAGATATCAAATGCTTTCCTCTTTTTTACTCCCCGTCCAGGTTTTGCATACATATGAGGTGAGTGAAAATACCACGGCTCAGTTCGGGCATACCTGAATCATCAAAATGTCATCTTTCCTTTCAACACGTCAAAGAAGTCTTTTGCAGCACAAAGACTCAAAGCGTAAAGAACGGAGAAGCAACTTAAAGTGGACTGTGAGTGAGAGGGCAGAACATTCAGGGTTTCAGAGTTCAAGAGAGTGCATTAAAGAATTCTGGGGAGAGGGTGAAGAAGAATGGGAGCTAATCATTAATCCAAGAGGGAAGCAACAGTTCTGGAGTTGATTTTAATGATGAGTGCACAACTCTTTTTAATACGACTGAACTATGGAATTACATGAAATGTGAACCATAGGCCAATTAAAAAAGAAAAAAACGGTTAACCAGTTTTAAATATTTATGTAATCTCCAAGTCTTTCACTTCAATTTATAATGTGGTTTTTATAAGATTACCTTAACAACTCTTAAGAAGAATGAATTGAAGGGAAGAAAGTAAGAGGAGGAAAAGCACTTAGGAATGTGGAGAGTAAGCTTAGACTTGTTTACGCATATTAAAATGCTGGACTACTCGCTAATGCTCAACAAATAGCACAGTTAAACAAACGCTTTTCTACAACGGTTATCATTTTTAGAATTAATTCCTGATTGAAAATGTAAACTGTTTTGGAAAGGTTAAGTGTACATATATAACAAAGGCTAGCCTGTAATATGTGATAAGCACTTACTGCACTTGTCCCTTCCTAAATATTTAGTGTTGATAATATGAAGAACAACTGTCTACCACTTTACTCTGTCCCCAACTTTAGTACCCCACAAAAAACGCTGTTTCATATATGCCATACCATTTGGGTTTGACTCAGTGTCGCATTATTATATAGACACAGACATAAAAATATAGCCATGTAGCTATATGGGCATAATAATATATGGGACATGCTACATAAATGTAAGCTATTATATATGCACTCAGGTGGTAGAAACTATATTTACAGATATGCTTCTGGAATTTAAAAAAAATTAAATATGGGATCTTAGTACCGCCAGCATTTCTCCCAGGGCTAGAATACATTTAGGGCCCTATTAAATCAGAGGATGGCCCACTGCAAACAGTGGCTTGCTTTACCAGCTAGTGCTAACACAGATTGATGCACATGCTCAATCACACTGAACCTGACATTGGGTTTCCTGGAATTTATAATACAAAATGGAAACATTTTATGTGTTACCACTCCCCACCCCCTTTAAGCCAATAAAACCCCCCAAGTAGAAATATTCACTTAGCATTTTAAAAATTCACACTTAAAAGCATTTTCTGGCTAAAGCTCACTAAAATATATAAAACAGAACTTGTTTAAAATTTTCATGTAGGATCTTGACAAGGGCCATTTCTGATCAACTAAGACCACCGGAACAAAAATATACAAGCCTTTTCTGTGATGTATGGCAAGTGGCATATTAAAACATAAAATGAAAGTGCTTGCAAGATGATTTAAATCAAAATTCAAAGTCTGATATAGATTTTCTATTGTCTATGCTTTGGTCTGTTTGTTTTTTTTAAATATTAAATGACACATTTAAAAGCATTGTTGGTATTGATATATTAAGGCATATAGTAGTGGGATGGACATTTTCTTTTGAAGTTAAAAGATAGGAGCTCTCAATTGGATTTTGGTTAATAATAAACCACATCAATATTGTAACAATGGGCAAGTCACAATCTCCTTATATCCCTTGACTTCACCATGCTTGTAAAGAGGCCAAGGTCTCCTTTTTCGCCCTTATTATTCAATGTGAGTGCTAAGGTTTTGTGTCAACTTGGCTGGGCCAGAATTCTCAGTGGCTTGGCGGCTAACACCTAGTAAACTCCCACGCCTTGACTCCACTCACACATTGTAATTACAGCTAATGAGTTGTAAGCCCCCATGATGGTTCCTCGGGTCACAGCCATGATGCAATCGATTGCCTAGTGGGGTCCTGGTGGGGGTTGGCCAGCTTCCAGTATCATGGACACTGTCTGAGATATGTTTGCTTTCTGCTGGCCTGGATCTTGCATCTAGCTCACCATTATCAAGTTCTTTGAACTTGAGTCAATAGTCTGCCATACTGCCTGCTGATACTGGGAGTCATCAGCGATGTGTCATCTGACCTAGCTCTACAGTCATTCTCTTCCCGGGCAGCCACCAGCATGTGGTCTTTCTACCAAACATCAGCCCCCATAGCTACGTGATGGGTGAAACCTCCAAGCTAGATGTTACATCTGGAACATCTGACCCATGGACTTGGAGCCAGTGTGGGCTTGGACTTATCTGCTTCTACAACCAGGTAAGTCATTTTCTTGAACATATATATCACTGGTTTTACTTCTCTAGAAATCCCAGCCTAAGAGAATATATAACTGAGGTCAAGTATGTGAAATACTTTTATAAATTATGCTGTTTTCTCTAAAACAAGGTATTTATGTAATTAAATCCACCTTAAAAAGCAACTTCAAAAATGTATTCAACTGGTAAATTCAATTTTGTACATACACATGTGGCACTTTACCTTTTTAACTAATATATCATGATGTGCACCCATTTTCCAGCTTGAAAATTATACCACTTGGAGTTATGAATCATTAATTAATGGAGCCCAGGTGGTGTAGGAGACTAAGTGTCAAGCTGCTCACCACAATGTTGGCAGTTCAAACACACCAACCAGCCCAAGAGGGATAGGGCTGCTGTTCCTATAAATGTTACTTATACTCTTGAAAATCCTATACAGATTGCTATTAGTCTGAATTAACTCTATTGGCAAAGGATTTTTGATTGACTTGGTTGGTTGTTTGTCATCACTCATCATGAATGCAAAGAGTGTTTCATAAAAAAACTTATGTCTTCCTTCAGACCAAAATCCTGTCTCACCCATAAATAAAATCAGCAAACGAGGTCAGACCTTGGCATGGATTCTATGTTCCAACTCTTGGCCTAATTTCTCCAGGATCTCAGAAAATCCTTTTAGAGCCGCCCCTTGGTCATCCATAAAATGGGGAGAAAGCCCCCAACTGCCAGTGGCTCTTGGGAGATCTACTGGTTCGTCACACTTCTTGGTTCCTACATCAGGAGCCCCTAGCCTTCTCCCCCTTCTCCCTGGAGACCTCAGATTATGTTCCACATCTCCCATCCCTTCACCAGCCTCTGCCAGACTCAACGACTCCTATCCCTTTAGGGAGGCCTTTCCCTGCAAGCTGCATTTGAAGGTATCTCAGCTTCGGCCACGACTTCTTGTAAAGGACAGAGACAGGGCAGAGGATGATGATTAACGATCACGGCACGGGCAGCAACGAGAACCACAACAGGGAAGCTAATGGGCTGGGGGCCTCCGAGGTGCTGGGCACTTCGCTCCCATACGAGGTGGACATCTTCCACAAGAAAGGGCAGCGTCCAGGGAGGTACCATTAGGGGGAACATCCCCCTCCAAAATAAAACCTAACCCAGTCTCTGTGGTAATCCCAAGTGCATCCGAGGGGAGAGGTGCTTCGTAGTGTTTTCAGAAGTCAATGTTTCAGAAATTGCTGTGCTGTTCCTTCAGAGGTTTCTGTGCGTGCGCACGTGGGTGTGGACTGCCAACCCCTCAATAGCTTGGCACTTAACCCTTTGTGCTCCCTAAGGAGTTCTACAGGTAGTTACGGGAACAAGTGAAAGACCAGGGATACCATGGCTGAACTCAACCACACCTTCTTAGGCAGCTCAGAGAAACAGGCTTGAGTTTATGGCGGCGTTTGAAATGAGACGATGTGCCTGAGGTCACTTTCCGCTGCGGACCATTATCCTGACTGCGGCACTGGCAGCATGCTGTCCACCCATTTTATAAGTCCTAGAATAAATCGGTAAATAAACGAATAACTGTGTTGTGCTGTTGTGTGTGCGTTGATGCATAAGTGTTTAAAATAAATATAAATACACAAAACAATGTCTGTGCCTAATTTGTCAATTTGTTCATTTTCTTTTTTTTTTTAAGTCATTTGATTGGGGGCTTTTACAGTTCTTATACCATTCCATACATCAGTTGTATCAAGCATATTTGTACATATGTTGCCATCTTTTCCAAAACATTTTTACTTGAGCCCTCACTATAATTTTTTGTTTTGTTTTGTTTTTGGCATAGTCAGGAGCATTAGGCTTTTTAAAAAAAAAAAATCATTTTATTGGGGGATCATACGACTCCTATCACAATCAATAAGTATGTCAATTATATGTAGACCACATTTACACCTTTGTTGCCATCATCATTCTCAAAACCTCCTCCTTCTACCTAGGCCCCCCTGGTACCAGCTTCCCATATGTTCCCTCCCTTCCCACTGCCCCTCCCCCACGATCCCCAAGTAATTTACAAATCATCATTACTTTGTCATCACACACTGTCCAGTGTGCCCCTTGATTCCATTTAGCTGGAAACCTGAAAACACTCTGAGTGGCCCAGGTCGTCATCCCAGAGAACTAGAAAGGGTATTGCGAGGGTTTAAGGATCTAGGGCAACTGAGGCCGGGCTAGTGGTAATCAGGAGAGTGAGGGAGCCCCTCAGAGTCCCCTTGGCAGTGGTGGATGCTCTCAGCTGCTAGACAAAAGGTCGGAGGTGGGTGTCACCCCAGAGACATTGCAGAAGAAATGCCTGGCAATCCCACTCCCCAAAGCAGCCTCTGAAAGCTCTCAGCTCTCTCCCACACAGACACGAGGCAGCCAGGAGTGAAAGAAGCCTTGACAGCACCGCTGTTTGTTTCATCGGTTTTGCTGGGTGCCGAGCCACTCGTTCAAGGTAATCCCCCCTTGCACGCTGTGGAGACCAGCGATGAGCTCACCTAAACCGACGCATCAGACCTCGCTCTGCTCAACGTGCCCCACGTCACCGCTGCATTCACAAATCTAAGACACTTCTGCAACCGCTGAGCAGCTTTTCATGAATTTCTACACACACACACACACACACACACACACACACACACACACACAATTGCTTGTCTGTGAACCAAGCCTCAAAAAACCAAAACACACAAAAACCAAATTCACTGCTAATGTAGTGATGCTGCCCCTGTGAGTTTCTGGGACTGCCACTCTTTACGGAAGTCACAAGTCCTGTCTTTCTCTCTCAGAGCGACGAGTGGTTTCAAACTGCCGGGCGTGCAGACTGCGGCCCAACGCCTAACCACTATGCCACCAGGGAACAGCACACAGGAAAAAAAATGGTAGCAAATACATTTAATGTGTCGTGTCCTTGTTAGTCTGATTATTCTGGAAATAGTCCATTACCGCCATTACATCATTTCCTGATTAAAGTTTTTAAATTTTAACATGACAGTTAAACTGGTTTTTCCACCTCCAGGACCATCCAGACAGCTCGCAGTAGAAATGTTTTAGTTTTAATATATGACAGGATAAACAGGATTTAGTAAGATGGATTGATAGAGTGTATTTCAAATATGAATTATATTCTGAACACGAAGACAAAAGAAAAAGATTAAAGCGTAAGCACACACCGGTGGTATTTTAAAAAAATGAAAACAATCACTTCGGGACAATGTTACCCATTAGTTTTGCCAGAATAAAGATGGCTCCCATGAAATTAGCACCTTTACAAAAGGCAACCTAAGCTAGAGCAAAAAAGGACTAGAAAACACAGTTGTAGCTTTTAAAGGTAAAATGCAAGGGCATGAATGAAGAAAGGAATGCATCAGACAGTAAAGCAACCCATGGCCCAATCAAGAAAGTAAGCATAGCAAGGTGACCTGCTTCGAGCTACATATATATATATATATATATTATATCTTATATATTATATATCACAAAAAGGGGTAAGGGCTTGGAAACTAATTGCAAAATTAAAAGTTTTCTTCATTAAAATGATTTAGACAGGATGGGCAGATGCAGAGAGTAAGACCCAGGCCAACTGATCTCCACTCGCTGCTGCCGACACCTGTCCCCCTGGCTATCTCCCAGCTAGTCTGCTTCTTCTCGGCCTTCACAAAAAGGCAGCGGTGTGTGAGCCGACACCTGGTCCTGGGGATCCTCCTTTGCTAGGTCCGCGGTGACTAACTGCATCTCCGGACAAAAGGGGGGATTGGGGACTGCTTGGACAATGTCAGAAAAGCCCACGTCTATGGCATCTCCTTCGCCTCTCCCTGAAGTCGCCGCGAGTCAGTGCCCACTTGAAGGCCGCTGACAACAGCCATGCGTATCACGTGATACACAAAGACAAACACACCTCAAAGGCCTGGAGGACAGCGACGTGGTCCCGCCCCGGGCTGACTGCTCTGTGGATTACGAGGTACAGTAGAGGGTCTGTAAGAAAAAGACCCTGAACAGAGGCAGATTGGCACAGAGGCCGCAACAAGAGGCTCAGACACCCCAGTGTTAGTCGGGGTAGAGCAGGGCCGAGCCATACTTCCTTCTGGAGTCCCCAGGGTCGGGACTATGTGATGGTTTCTTACCAGAATCCTCGACCTGCTCAGGAGACTCCTCTGAGGTCCTGGCGACTATGGATGACCCTCCTTTGATGTGAGGGAGGGGCCGACCATCAAAGACCTTGTTGAGAGTCCGGAGCAAGACGCTGACCATCTACCTCCTTCCACACTCCCTTGTGCACACAGTGTCCCGTGGGGCCGGCCGCGGTGAGTCGGAACCACACCGCAGCCCACAGCCACTGCATGCTCCTCTTCGCATTTCGAAAATGTCTCGAGCCGCTTGCTAACTGGGACTCCCTTGACAGGGTGACAATAACACCAGAGAGGAACTAGACACTTATCGCCAATGATTAATTGACCAAAAATGAAAACTAGGCTGCTTTGTCTTCTGCCTCAGTAAAGAGAGTACTTTTGGTTAGCTTCTCCATGTCGATAAGGAGCAGGAGGAGAGATAGAGAAGA
>PVJH01040776.1:0-15442 GCA_004026705.1 Nesogale talazaci
CAGTCATTCTACTTCCAGAGATATGTACAGTAAGGGAGACACTATGTGACATTTCTCTTCTGATGGACAGTGTCATGAGGAGTCACAACTGATTTGGTGGCAGTGAGACTAGAGTGCAATTAAATTTAACTTCTCCTTTCAACCACTCCCATTTTGTGTTTGTCTATGTGTCTCATTTGCAGAGACCTATGTGTATGATGTCGGTTTGTATGGAAATCATGCTTATGTGATATCTTTCTACATTCAAATTGTTTTTAGTCTAATGACATGGAGAACAGACAAATAAGGTATAGATTTATAAATGAGAGTAGGGGTAAGAAATATTGAAATAAGAAATATATCATTGCAATATTCAAGAAATTATATTGTGTACCCCAAAATAATTGGTACCAGGATTATCTATATCTTGGCCTCTTCACTCATTTTTTCTCACCGTCTGATAATACAACAAGACTGTACTGATTGGGGCCTTTATATATGCATAATTTTAATGATTTGCACATATATATATTAGATGTGGACAAGATCACAGTAGTCCGTATGTGAATTATTTAGTTGGTTCCTTCTCTTTGTAACCCCCTAGATATTTCAGTTCCAATGTTGAATCCTATAGTATGCTGAGTGGAAGTCCCCCTAAAAGATATGTCCAAATCCGAATTTCTAAGGCCCATGAATGTGGCCTTATTTGAAAAAGTGTCTTGAGAAGAGATCCAACTGTGTTTCACACGTCTAAGGACAAGTTCCCTTCTATAAGAAGAAAGAGAAGCAGACACAGACATAGAGGAGAAGGTCATGGGAAGGATGGAGGCAGGGAGGGGAGTAAACTCTAATAAGTCAAGGAAAATGCCAGAAGCCAGAGGAAGCCAGAGAAGCTGGAACAAGCAAAAGTCTGCAGCTTCTAGTGACAATCTGATACTGCACTGCTTATCTCCAAAACGGTGATATAACAACTGTGTTGTGTTAAATAAAAAAAGGAGCTGTAATTTCTTATAGCAGCCAGTCAAAACTAATACATTCCCTGAAGGGAAAGAAAGTAATTTGCTTCCTTTCTTTGCAGCCACCTTTAGGAGTGCTCATACCACAAATATTTTAGGACCAGCAATGCTGTCTTTTGTGCTGTTCTCTTGTCCCTAAATAGGTTATATTTCCACTCCTTTTTTTTCCCATTTGCTGGAACAGTCTCATACTTACTCTGATGGGTCGATTCCTTGTTTACCACAAATGCCTATCCATGCATTTTTTTTTCTGTGACCCTCTGTGGAAAGTATCTCTGATTTGGCCTGGGTTCATCTGGGTTTTAGTACAGCAAATCCTTTACTCACTAGCAAACTTGGGAAACAGGCGACTGAGGCAGTGGTGTATAATAAGCTGGACCTTCTCTGTAGTGACACTGCTTCCATTTCACCCTCTGGCAATTGTTCGTTCTATTCTTTGTTTCTTCCCTTTCTACAGCATTTTACAGCAGAACTTAAATTCATTCCTCCAGATTGAGATCTCTATATATTATTCATCAGCATTTCTGGAGACGTGCTATGGCTTCCCATCAATTACAGTAAAATGGATCTTGCCTTGCTTCTTTACAGGGCAGCCTTGGGCCCTGTCATTCCTTCTTCTTTCCTACTAGAGGGCGATCTCTTCTCTTATCCTCTCAACCCCACCCATCATGTTATTTGTCAAAAATCTAACATTAGCTCTCCAGGAGTTGGTATATTTAAATATAGTTCATTGGTATTTTTTTCCATAACCTCTTTGATCTACGGTTCTTACCCCACTGTCTTTTTTCTAATGATAAAAACAAGCTCCATGCTCTTAGGATACTTAAATATCCAAGACTGGAATCAAGGCCAGTTTTCCTTGCCCAGCCCGAGTGGGTGTTCTTCATTTGGTTTTACTGGATGCTAATTATAAATATTAAAAAACCAGGAACTTTAGTAGTCTTTAAAATGAACGTGTGATTTCAAATAAGGAGGGAGAGGGAAAGAAATTGAAGAAAAAAATCTCAGCTTTAAAAAGAAAGCATAAATTTTAAATTAGGTTAATGCAAGAATAGTCAAATAGTCATAACTCTTTCTAAGTATCTTGCCTTCAGGAGAAGAGCCAGAATATATATTTGTGTTTCCAAAACACATTTCTGAAAATTATAAGCTACTGAACTTACGAGTTGGTAATAAGCTCCGCAAGAACCATAATTAAAACTGTGCTATCATGACACAGCAATATGCTCCAGAGCACTATTTGGAAACTTTTTGAACATAATTGATAGTTGTGTATAGACATTTCAGTGGTGGGTGATAAGGAACACATGAAAGCTTGTGTCTTGGTATAGTAAGAGAGAGGTATGTGAGCAGGTAAAATAATTATTTTACAAGCAGTGGAAAACGCAGGAAGACAGTGGGAAGGGTGCTATTACATTGTAGAGATGGAAGTCAGTGCTGCGATGCCAAATTTTCGTGAACTGTTGAATGCAAAACCGATTGACTCGGTCAACTTTCACCCAAATCACAATAAAAAGTGGGAAAAGAAAGAAAGATTCTATTATAGCTATTTATACTAATTTCCTGGTACTCTTACTTTAAGTATCCATGTGCTATTCTGCCTAGAATGATGCAAAAAAGATTCAAAAGCGTTTCAGCTGGGAAGTCACAATTTAAATGCAATCTAGTTTTTGCATATTAAGCACAGCTGCTGTGCCTCTTTTGCAGTGTGGGAAAAAGAAAGAATAGCTAAACTAGTGCTTCACATTTATTGAATCCTTGTTAGATGTCAGGCATTGTGCTAAATGCTTTGTAAGTATCATTTCCTCTTGAAACAGGCCTCATAAAACTGGTCTCCTCTTAATATTCCATTTTTAGTTAGAGAAATGGAGTCACTGAGAGAAAACATATCTTGGACAAAGTCTTATAGCTTGAAAGTCAGGGTGTCGGGATGCTTATTGGAATTTGTCAAACTCCAAAAACTTCCTTTGAAAAGTTTCCAAAAGGAGAATGGAAGGCCTCAGGAAGAAAGGAGAAGAAAGCATTTTTCCTAGTGGACTTTTCCAAAAAGTTATTATACCATAAAGAAGAAGAAGGGGGCGGGGGCAAAGACCATAAGAACTTCTTTTGTCAGGTCAACAAGTTCGTTCCGACTCAGAGAGACCCTATGTCCAAAGAAGAGAACATAGCCCGGCCCTACTCCTTCCTAACAGCTGTTGTTACGTTCTAGCCCATTGTTACAGCCTCTCTTATTCAGGGTCTTCATCATTTTCACTGCCTCTCTTCTTTACCAAGCAGCTTATGTGTTCCTAAGAATAATAAGATGATCCATCTCAGTCAGTGGTTCAGGAAGATGAGTAAAACCTGACCTCGGAAATTAAGACGTGTATCTTACCTAGTTCAAGTGGAGTTGTATCTTTCAGACTCCCCCACCCTTCCCCAAATCTGACTTCTGGGAAACATTTTGAAATTGATGTGTAAAAATCCCCTTCTTGATATCTCCATTAGGATACTGAAAGTGGTTCAATTCTGAATCCAGTTTTGAAACTTGTCCTGCATTCTGCTTGTTTTTTATGGTTTTCACTGAGGTTGCCAGTCAGGCCAGGGTTTGCTTGACAGAAACCTGTTGAGATGTTACGTTAGTCTGGGTAGACTAGAGAAACAAATTCATGAAGACACTCACGTGTATAAGAAAGAGCTTATTTGTGTATAATAAAAGCAAGAGTACATTAAGAAACCATCCCTGCTCAATCCAGATCAAATCTGTAAGTCCGAGACCCTGTGTGTGATACCAATCTACAAAGTTCTCTTCTGACTGTTGAATGTAGGATGAGCACTGGTCAGTGGGTAGAGCGTCTTTGGATCAAGTGATGTTTAAAGCAACTCAGCCTGGACAGAGGTCTCTATGTGGCTTCTCCAGCACTCAGGGATGCATCAAGGTGGGTCTATGTGACTTCTCCACCTCCCAGAGCATAGTGCCATGTGTCTTAGACAAGAGCCTTTCCATGGGGGTGAGGAGAGAGAGTGTGTGTCTTCTATGTCCAAGAAGGAAAGCACAATTTTCCCAGAGTTCTCAGGGGAAGGACAGGCCCACAAAGAGGCCTCATTGGTTATATCTTGATTGGCAGACCAGATTCCACCCCTTCACTTTTAATCCTCTCAAATTAACATCAGATTATGTAACTATCATAGATGTAAACCCCAAAGTTATCGTGATCATCACTGAGAAAATTGAGACAAAACTAAGAATTCTGGTATAGGGAATACAAGGACTAATAGCATTAACAAAGAAAACATACTCTATGGAAGTTAAAATAGATGAATGGGACCTATTAAAAATAAAACACTTGTGTACATAAAAAATTTATTAAAACAGTAAAACGAGATCCCACAGATTGGGAAAATTATTTAGTAACAACATAATAGGCAAAGGACTGATTTTTAAGAGCTACAGAATTTATAAACTCACAACAAGGGGGAAAAAAAACTTATAGCTCTCTGAGAAGCTGGGCAAATGACCTGAAGATATGATTCACAAAGGGTAACACTCAAATGGCTAGTAAACACATGAGAAAATACTATCTGGTCATTAGTTATCTGGGAAATGCAAGTCAAGAAAACCAAGTGATTCTAACTAGATCCATTACTATTGCTCAATTTAAAAAAAAAATATGAGAGCAACAAATATAGAAGTTGTGGTGAGGCGGAAACTTTTATCCACTGTTGGTGGAATTGTAAATATGTGAAACCACTATGGAAGGCAATATGGCAATACCTAAGAGAGATAGAAATTGAATTCTCATATGACCAATTCTATTACTGTCCATATGCACAAAATAAATAAGAAACAGATCACATGCAGACATTTGCTCCCCATGTTCATCACAGCACAGTACACAGTGCCAAAAAGCTGGAGACAGCCTAAATTTCCTTCAAAAGGAGAGTCAATCAAGAAACTCTGATGCATACATATAATGGAAGACTATGCAATCCTAGAAAGCAGTGATGAAACCACAAAATGCCTCAACTTGTGGAGGGATTTGGAAGACATTATCTTGAGTGATGTTAGTCAAATATAAAAGGACAAATACTGGATGAATCCACTATGGTGGACGAGCAGCAGAATAGAAACAAGCTCGAGCTTGGAAGCCATCCATTATTCTAGCTATGGACCAGACAGTCTGGTAAAGTGCCAGACCAGTGTCAATGAAGCACACACCATTCACTCCAGATAAGTATAGTGTAGGTCACGTGGCTGGAGGGCACCTCACACTAGCTGGGACCAAATGTTGTCTGCTGAGTGGTAGCCCTGTGGATCTGGGATGAAGTCCCCCTTTGAGTGGAAGGCAGCCTTGTTAGAGAGATGTGGTTTGTTGATGGGAGGAGTAGTAGAGGAGAGGGAAGAGGGAATGGTCACGTTTAGGTGAACATAAGTGGATGTCTGTGGAGAGGAGGGAAAGGAGTGTTGACGACTGGGTCTGGAAGGAGAGATTGAGGATGCTCTTGGAATCACTGGGGAGAGAAGATCCTTAGTGACGTGCAGCAAGAGGACAGAAATGACTTGGGGCACCCAAGGGTGTCCCAGGTACCTATGCTTGTGTCACAGAGCACTGGGACACTGAATCCCCGATCTTCAGTGTGCATGTCAAGCTACAGGGGTTGCATCAGTGAGACCCCAAATGAGTAATCCATGGGTGAACAGGACTCTACTCAGAACACACTTGTAACTTGAGGACTTATGCTGGAAAACAAATGGTGTCAGGGGTAGAAGAAGAACAGGGTACCAAGAGTGGTTTACTGTTGGTTGGTGAGCAAGCAAGGTCTTGGTACATCAATGCCCTGTATGTTGTATTAAGATACACGGGAGGAGGGTGGGAAGAGTAGAGTAGAAGAAAGTGTGGGGTAAGACAGCAGTCAGTGTAAGATATGAAAGTAAAACATTTATCAAGGAGTCACAAGGGGATGGAGTAAGGATAAAAAGAGGAACTGACATCAAGGGCTCAAATAGAAAATAAATGTTTGCAAAGTAATGATAGGCAACATATTACAGATATGCTTGATACACTTGATGTATGGATTATTATGAGTGGTAAGAGCTCCCAATAAAATGATCTGTAAAAAAAGATATGTATTACCCCAGCAATTCTGTGATGGCCATTCTGTTATGTTCTCTTTATACTAGATTATATTAGATTGTCCTTCAGAGCTGCATTTCCGTTGGTGCTCATCCTCTTGTAGCTGTGCTATTTGTTTATTTTTCAGTAATTGAAACAAAGGGATATTGAGCCTACAGAGAAAGAAAATATAACAAGGGTTTGGGTAAAGGCAGATATCGAAATGTGGAGGAGATAAGAGGGAGATGATATTAAGAAGGAGGAGATATTAATTCCAGGAAGGAGAACTATATTTTGGAAAACTTGTATTATTATGAAAGAAATTATTTTTGACAGGATTGAACTATGGAATGATATGACAATATGAATTTGCTACCAAGTTGCAACAAATTAAAAAAAAACTAAGATTGTGGCAGTCACCTAATCTGGTGTAAATTTTAGGATCAAGAACATAGGGGTGGAGTCTAACCTATCAATGAGACTTCAGTGTGGGCATTTCTGGAGAATTCTGAGGAATGTAGTAATTCCTTTTTGAAGACAGGAGACACTCTCTCTCTCAGTTCACTTCCTTGGAAACTTTCTACTGACAGGACTCGCTGCCCAAGAGGCATGACTGACAAGGCTGGCTCCCTGCGAGATACGCCTGATGAGAAGCCACATAGACCTACCCTAATGCCATCAGTCAGTAACCTGAACCTAGAGAAGCCATGAGGAGACTCCTGTCAGTGCTGACATGCATACAACACCACTGAATCTAAAAACTTTGTACCCACTGGCTTGTGATCGACCTGCGTTTTATTGCATGTGTTTGGTGAGTCTGAAGAAAACTTTATAGACTGGTATCAGTCATATGGGCTAATATCAGATTTGTGGGCTTGGACTGGACTGGGCTGGGATGCTTTCTCAATGTTCAAATGCTCTTGTAGATAAACCTCTCCCTTATAAACATATGTGTGTTTATGAATTTGTTTCTCTAGTCTACCTGGACTAACACCATGTTATAGATCCAGGAATGGTTTTGAACCTAAACCATAGATCCAACTTAAGAACAAGCAGTTCTTACATCAGGACCCTCCTTGGTATTTATCTTCATTGAATGATCACTGTATATAAGGGTGCTAAAGCATAGTGTGGCAAAGAAAGTGAATGGTACCCGATTTTCAATCAGAATAGTGTCTGGGGTCTTCAAGTCTTGCTTGTCTTCAAACAAGCAACCACCTAAGTGAGGAGTCAATCAAGTCACAAGTAAGAACCACACCAGCTTATGTGATACAAAGATGACAATGATAAAATCTGAATATGAAGAGGAGTAAAGTTTCTGAGTAAAAAATTATGAACATTTAATATGGGAAAGATTAAGGTAATGGGAGCCCAAAACCTATCTGCAGATCTAGTCGGATTGAGCCACTGACATATCTGCTTTAGCCAGGGGCAAGAGTCTCAAACAGCCATCCTATCAGAAAGAGACTACATTGATCTTGATCATGCTGGATGAAACCAAGTGTTGCTTGGCCAGTTGACTGCCTTATAGATGTGATCTGTTCTGGGTGCAAACATCTATTAATGGTTCCATGACAGAAATTTCTTCCCTGGATTTATGCATGTTATTGGCAGTGTTTTTCTTCTTACATATTATTTGTTTCTTTGTCTGTATAATCTTATGTTTTAACTTTACTGCCTTAGTACAATTTTGTTTGTTATTGTTTTTGTTGGGTCTCCCATCTGTGAAGGACAGGAGGAGTGGAGGGATAATGACAATAACTTATACAAGAGGATACAAGGAAAAAAGGAATAGATATTAGGGAGGGAAAGGGGATCTTGGAAGTAAATAATGAAGATGGGACTGGGGAGGGAGCTCTAGAATGGTTTGTGATTGCACAACTCATTTTAAAGGCAAATTAACCATGGTGGGAAAGGACCCTCTAAGTTTGATGTGGGGATGTTTCTACAATTCTCCTTGATAAGATTGAACAAATGAACTATTAGATTGTATGATACATAAACTATGTGCCAACAAAACTGCTAAAGAAAGAAAAAATGAAACCCGGTGAAACAGGAAGAGCAGTAGACCAGACCACCAAAGACTAGCAGAGTGCCTAAAGGAAAGGCCATGTTTCCAGCTATCAGGAGTGCTGTGGTGAAAACAATTCAAGATCCAGGAAGCATCAGAACTAAAAATATGGAGAGAAAGACAAAAAGTGGCAATTGCATTATATGAATGAGCTCTTTCCTTCATGGTTGTGAGGCAACACATCCCTGAGAATTTGTCCTTGGAAAGTGTGTCTATCTAGGCACATACTTGGTTTCATCGCCTTTCAATTGATAATCAGAGAAGTGAATAGGCTTGTATCCAGTTCATACTGAGGAAATTATCTCAAAGGGAAGAAACATTAAACTGTCCACACCCATGGTAGACTGCATTGCTGAACTTGGGTGCCCCATCAGTCTCCTGAGGGACCTGCCGTCTTAACGGAATAAGATGTTGTGAGACTTGGTAAGCATCCATGTTTGGGGAAAGACTTTGTGGAAGACAGATGTGAGATGAAGACATAAACAGGGGTGAAGCAAGTATGGGTTTCCTGACTATTGAATGAGAGCTTAGAGGTTATAAGGGTAGAGATATGTAGGCAAAATCACAGAAGGTGTATAATATTACATAATATCTCCCATCCAGTATATATTCATAATAAATACTCTCTTTGTCCAGCCATGCTTTGTTTTGGGGGCTTACAAAATCAGTGAAGGATATGGTATAGAAAAACTGTGAACCTACCTTAACTAAACCTCTCCCCAACCTTTCCATGTAGGAAAAATATCCTATAGGACTGTGACAGGTACGACAAGGTGGTTGCCTCCAGTGGTGGCCCACAGGGAAGCCAGCTATAAGGATGAGGGAAGAAAACATGTTGAATGTGAAAAATTCCTGCAGCATCTCCTCTCCACTCTCCTCTCCTCTATTATGAATGGCAGAGACAAGTGGCTCTTAGAATCTACGTGTGGGAGCGGGAGGGAGAGGGAGATAAGCAGCTGTCTCAGGAAAGTTACTTTACAGCTGCAACTGGATTAGACTACTTACTAGACTCAGACGACAAGAGATTTGTTGTGTTTTGTGTCTAGTAAGCACCACTTTTGAGGCACTTGGGTAAGCAGTTTACATTCTTTAATCCTGTGAGAAAAGTGTAATGTCTGTTTTCATCTTATGTGTGGAAGCTGAGACATAGATGAGAGAGTTTATATGTGGAAACCCAGGCAACGCAGTCAGTAAGAAAAAGGGTAGGTCTTCAAATGCATGCCATAACACTCCTTTTTAGTAGAATACAGGAGGTACATGTTAAAAATTCATTAAAAACAGACAGATGGAAAACGTTTTGCCCTTCCTTTGGTGTCTAAGTTTCCTTCCCAAGGAGTGGCCAAGGGTTTACATGTGTGATTGAACATCAGAATGAGAACATAAAAACCCAAGTCCTTGAGGACGACATCTGGCATTTTGTATGTATATTTTAAGTGTCTCAGCAGGTCAAGAGTAATCACGTTGGGAATACCTTTATGAGGAAGTGATGCAAAGAAAAAATAGTGAAGTTAGAACCTATTTTCTCTGCTTTTTCTCTCCTAATCATTTTTTGGGGGGGGCATCACTGCCCTCTAGTGGTGGGAGCAGGAGGCCCAGCCTTTGCTCCTGTGGAGCTGGAATTGAACCTCCATCCCAGTGGGCCGCAGTCCCACGCACAACCACTACGCCACCAGGGTTCAGCCCTTCTCCTAATCATTTTTATAGAAAACTTTCTCCTTTTAAATATCCCTGCTCAGTTCCCCGCCCAAAGCTTCAACCAGTCTACATAACCTATTGCGAAGTGTAGACAAGCATCAAAGGTCCTGGAAAGAACTTGCTCTATGAATACTGATAGCCACTTCACTTGAAAGTATACAACGTGAGGTTAGACCATAGATATTTGTTCATCTACTTATTTGTGCCATAAGAAGGGATAATATTTTATACCTAGGTGACCCACTTGGTTGTCACTAGCTACAGAAGACTATTTTATATATTTAGTAATTAAAATGAAATAAAATTTAAGACTCAATTCCTCTGTTATAGTCATCATTAGTTGCCTGCATGTAGTATTCTGCACAGTTATGAAACATATGCATTATCACACAAAATTCTACTGGACTGAACTGAGCTTCTGGTCATGTAAGATGAACGCTCTGAACAGCTCTCTGCTCTCCAATCCCACTGTCCTTAAAACCAGTGTATGCAAGGCATATTTTTATTTCTTACTTTATTTAATTTTTCTTTAGAACTTTCATGAGGTCTTTGGATGAAAATATAAACCTTGTCAATTCCTTCCCAATGAAATCTTTTCAACTCTAAATATGGCTATTTTTGGATGTCTCATTTTCAAGCCGCTCCATGAGGTATTTCATAGGTCCTGGCCTTGAATTTGGCCTTGACTCAAACCTCAACACCTTCCAATATGGAACAATGGAACCAACATGTTTTGATGGTATCATTTAGAAAAGACTGAGTGTGGGAAGATTAACAAAGAGAGAGAAGTTAAGGAATCTTGAAGGATGAACTTAATTTGAGCTTCTTGAATTGATACCATGGACACTTGCTTAAACTAGTAGAGAGCTTCAAAAAGTTCATGGAAAAATTCTATAATCTTTTGTTTCTTTTTGTTCTTGTTTTTTGGGGGGCATCACTACTCTCTGGTGGTGGGAGTTGGAGGCCCAGCCCCACTGCTGGAATTGAACCTCCATCCCAGTGGGCCGCAGTCCCGCGCACAACCATTATGCCACCGGGGCTCAGCCCTCTATTATCTTTTCATTTTATTTTTTTCATTAACTTCTTGAAACTCCCTCATAAACCATGGAATATGCATATGAATTCTGTGGTAATGAGTTCCCAAACACACGAAAAAAGTTAAAAAAAAACCCAAATACCTAATCCCCCCCCCCCCCAGATACCTACCATATTTTTCATAGCATGACACCCCTGACCATACGATGCACTTGGTTTTTAGAGGCAGAAAACAAGAAAAACTGAACTAAATAGAACCAATATACTAAATATTTATTAAAATAAATCAAAATGCGGTAATATTTAACAGCATAAACTCAACAGTGGTGCTAAGAACCATCATCACTTTCACTAACAAATGAGCGGAGGCGTGCACTGTGCTGGTCATGTGACCAGACTGACATTGAGGATTCCGGAGGCGGGACTTCCCCCGAACACACAGCAATCCACGGCATGCGTACAGTAAGCGGGTACATGGAATCATAAACAAATGGAGTATCACACCTTCGGACCATGAGATGCACCCTCATTCCACACCTACCAATTTGGGGGGAGGAAGTGCATCTTATGGTCTGGCAAATATGGTATATATTTATCAGTCAAAATGCCAGAGAAAGATGAATGATTATTTTTGCCATGCATCCACTCAGGATATTTAAAAGTACAAATCAAATTATTGGCATTGCACGATTTGTAACAGATTCTTCATCACGTTAGCCTCCAGTCGTATAATAGTTACTTTTAAGCCTCAAGTCATCAGCATTCTCTGGCTCCAAGCCAGGACACTCAGTTTGTGGAGCTGCTTCTCCTGATGGGCATTATCGCTTCCTGGCTTACATGGATTGCCCTGTTGGTCACCCGCAACTGCAAAAGCTGTCAATTCAAATGCCTTCTGGATTTCCTGAAACCTTCATAGGCCTTCTTTTCTGGCAAAGATGAATCATTCTTTTGTTGTTGCAGTTTTTGATTGACGAGACTAATATGAATAGGGTTCATTACATCAAGGAAATGAGATGCTCTCTCTCTCTTGTCATAATTCCTAAGAGCAGCAGAATTACTTTCCTGTGTTTTCCAACTACAGAGATGGCTGCGCTAAGTTGGGGTAGCCTGAGTGCAGTGGGGACAAATTAAGCACCCATTAACTGAGGTTCATTTTCCCAGGGGCCTATTCCCTGCAAAGGAAAGACAATATCAAACAGTTATTTCCTTGCCCAGTGCTGACATAGGGTGTCTTTGTCTGTGTCAGTGAGACTAGTGCTCCATAAAGTTTTCAATGGCTGTTTTTTTTTTTTTGGGGGGGGGGGGGCGGTTGTTGAACTCCAAGACTTTCTTCCGAGTGCCTCTGGTTGGAGGTCCCGCCCCTCAGCAAAGGGAATGAGTGGTTGTATTAACATTAAAATTTGTCATAAACCCTTCAAAATGGTGTGCTTTTTTCTATTGATTCTTCTTTTCCCAATTTTTGCCATTTCAGGTAAATTAATAAGGGATTTCTTTTTTAGTATCATATGAAATCCCATCTCGAAGAGGCAGGTAGAAATTTTCATATTTTTCTCTGACCTCTATTTGCTAAATCCTCTTGGCCTGAGAGGCTTAGAAAACCAGGAATAAGTAAAGAAATTCTAAGAATTTGCTTTAGGTTCTTCATGTCTCAGAGATACAGTAACTAGCTTCCTGGGCAAATCAACTCATCTCTTCCAGGTATTGCGCTTTTATCAGCAAGAGTTTTCTAAGCAGTTACTTTGCAGAGTTTCTATGAATAATAACTGATAAAATGTGAGTCACGATGACAGAAGATGAAGAATTCGAATTCTGGAACTGAGCACCAATTTTACAATTGAACTGAAACACTGACTTTACAAGCGATGAAGTCTGTGACCTTGGGCAAATTACATAAAGTCTGAGAATTAGATAAGAACCTGCCTGCAAAGCTTTGAGTATACAGACTTGCACAAACTAAATTCCTGACATTGGATATCATTTTGAAAAACTGCCATTGGTATTATTAAAAGCATGTGAAAATATGCACTCGTAGCTCACAAGACTTCTTTTACATCATTGGTCTTGTTGTTGGGTGCTATAGACTTGGTGTTAGCCATTAGCAGTTCTATGTCCAGCAGAGTAAAGCACTACCTGGTCCTGCACCCTCCTCAATTGTTCCTAGGTGGAGCCACTGTGTCATTCCCCCTTGTTGAGGTCCTTCCACTACTGCCCTGCAGATAACATGGCCACAGTATGTGAGAAGCCTCATCTCCTTGCCTCTTAGCAATATTTGCCTCTACTTCTTTTAGGAGATCCTTATTGATTCTTCTGCCAATCTGTATTATTTTTAAGATTCTTTACCAGCACCATAATTAAAGTGCATTGCTTCTTCCATCTTCCTTATTCAATGTTACATAGGAACACACTATTCTTTTGCTTTTTTCCTCTTAAAATATATGGATGATAAATTTTTCAAAGAAAAAAGGTATCAGTAACAAATATTCTAATTTGATTTTTTTTTAGTGACTCCTAGTCTAGGAAGTAAAAATTGGTTATCAGTTGTGTTAGTCTGAGTAGACTAGAGGAACAAATTTCATAGCCATGAATATGGATATAAGGGTACAGTTTATATATTAGAGAAATAGAACCTTAAGAAAGCATCCCCATACAGTCCAGTTCAAAGTCATAAGTCCGTTATTAGCCCATGTGCCTGACACCAGTCTATAACGTCTCCTTCCAACTCACGAAGTCACAGGCCATTGGGTGCAGAGTCCCGGCACTGGCAGGGGTCCACTCATGGCTCCTCACTTCCAGGGCTCAGGGTCCATCAACAGCATCCAGTGCTGATAGAAGCAACTCATTGCTGGCAGGGGTCCTCACATGGCCTCTCCAGCTTCAGTGGTCTGGATCCATCAGGGCAAAGCCATGTGGCTTCTCCTTTGGCTGCTCAGACAATGCCATCTTGTCTTGTCCGTGATTCATCGTCTCTGAGACTAACTCCCAACAACTCAGGAGATAGCTTTTCTTCTTCACAAGGGAAATATCATGAGCTTTCCCAGACGTATCAGGAGAAAGTCATATGCACACGGAGGCCTCATTGGCTACTCAATGGCTAGCTCCAGATTAACAGGCTAGACTCCATCCCTACATCTTAATCATGAAATTAACATAAGCACATAACCGCCACATCTGTTATGGCATAACTTAACACATCCTTATCACAAGTTCTAAAATATATATATAAATAGATCTACAAACTAATTTGCTTGCTGTTTTATTTTTCATAAATGCTTCTTATTTCTTTCACATATATTTTCTATACAACTAACACGAAGTCTATTACTTTTATAAGTGAAAGTACTTTACAAGGGCTTTAATATTTTAGTTGATCTGTAGCATATAATTTAGCATGATTACAATGCACATACAGCTCAACATAATTCCTTCATCTGTCCTGCAAATCACGTAACGACTTCTAAGTCCCTTTTATAACAATATTTTTGAGCGGCTGCTACTGGGGAATGTGTGAGAATTCGGATGAAAAGAGTAAACTCAAGGGTCAACGAAGATAGACCAGAGTTTTCTCTTCACACAGGCCAGCTTTTGTAGTGGTTATGATTTGTGTTGCTAAGGCAAGGTCAGTTTGAAAAAAAAAGCAACTCTGTGGGAGAACGTTGAGGCTTCCTACTCCATAAGAATTAGAGTCTTAGAAAACCACAGGGGCAGGTCTACTCTGTCCCTGCAGAGTCCTTCTGAGTTAGAATCATCCGATGACAGTGAGTTCAGGTTTTGGTCTGGTTCTTTAAAGCTGTTTGCAAAATTGCCCCGCTTGCAAAATTGCCCATCTTGGTAACAAAGCCAGCCTCTTTTCTTTGTGGTGGTTGTTGTTGTGGTTAGGTGCCATGGAGTCCATTCTGACTCCTAGGGACCCTATTCACAGCAGAATAAAACACTGCCCGGTCCTGTATCATTGTCACAATTGTGATTGAGTCCATTCTTGCAGTCAGTGTGTGAATATATCTCATTGAGGATCGTCCTTTTTTTCACTGCCCTTCTGTTTTACCATGCATCTTTTCCTAGACCGATTTATCTGATGACTTGTCCAAAGCATGTAAGATGAAATCTTGCCATACCAGCTTCTAAGGAGCATTATGATGCTCTTTTTCCAAGACACATTTGTCTGTTTTTCTGGAAATCTGTGGTCCTCCCAATATTCTTTCCAGCACCGTGATTCAAATGCATCTATTCCTCTGTGCTTTACCTTATTCTTTGTCCAACTACCACATGCAGATGAGGCGATTGAAACTACTCTGGCTTAGATCAGGGCACGTTAATCCTCAAAATGACAACCTTGCTCCTTAACACTTTACAGAGATCTTATGCAGATTTGCCTAAATGCTCAGAGTGTGAACATTGTCTGATTTCTTTTTTCCCACCCAACAGTTTTATTGTGCATAATTTACATATCATACCATTGAATAGTTCAATCATTCAATCATAGGGAAATGGTTACGTCAATCTTAGAGCACAGCCCCTACCTCATGGTTAAATTGCCTTAAAGTGAGTGATGAAAT